>VWYO01020699.1:79140-185881 GCA_013400275.1 Rhadina sibilatrix
AAAAAAAAAAAAAAAAAAGTTGACAAAAATTCAGTCTATAATTGAGAAACAATGCTGCATGAAGTATTGTGTTTCGCTAGGAAATACTGAACCCCAATTCTGAAGCATTAAATGGTTTCAAAGTCTGGGATATGCCATGGTGGAGCCTCATGATGTTAAGTCATTATTCTGCCAATGAGTGATGCTAACCAGACGGACTTAATCTTCTTTGAGGCAACACAACAGCCACGCTGGAACTAAGTGTTTTCATTCTCATTTTGTTTATGTTTTGTGTGTGAAATGACTGAACTATGGTGGGAAAGGAAAAGAAAAGAGGGATTTGTGTTGGTTTTCTTTGACTAGCTTCTAGTTAAGCTTCCAAGTGTTGTTAATATCTAATGTACTCTCCAAGGCCCTCTGTGTATTATAATCTCTAATCATCTGTGCTACAGTTTTCACAGAAGTGCTAAAACCATTTTACCACCACTTCCCTGGCAAGACTGTTCAGAGACTCTTTCAAAGAATGAAACTTTTCATGAACTACAAATCCAAGACATTTGTGAGGCCTTTAAAATCTTGGCATTTAAATGAAATCGTGTTAAGTCCAAAAGTAATTTTCGGATCTGCAGTATATAAAATCAGTCCTCTAGCTCCTTGTAAATATCAGAACGGAAAAGAGACTGTGAAAATTCAATTATCTCTATCATAATTAGTAGAAGAAAGTACATTGATATTAGGGCTGTTTAACAGGTTTACAAAGGAGTAAAGGTGTCCACGCTTAGGTTTTTCTTCCAGAATTGTAGGCAAAATTGAAAATTGGTACCTCTCACCAAAATTTTTCTATGTTTGTGGATATTATTTTATTAATAAAGATATACACTCTAAAATAAAAGAAGGCTTTAGTTCAGGATTAATGTAGCATCATGTAGAACAAATTATTTTTTACCTATTTACCTAAAATTTTAAAGTTCACGATTTGTAAAGGGGAAAATTGGAGGAAAGGAAGGTATGAACCTTTGCCAAAGTGAAACAGTGTGTAATGGAAATTTCACATATAGTTTTTCCTTTTTCCTCATGAGGAAGACTGCTACAATCAGACCTTAAAGAAAAATACAAATCTACCGGTTGGGGGGTTTGTATGTTATTTTGCTTATTTTGTTTTGTTTTATTTTAATCTTTTTAGAACTGGCCTAAATTACCAAGTTAGATCTTGATCTGGAGCTTTTGGTGTTTTTCAATGGACTCCCTTTCCCTACCCTTCTTTTAAATACGAAAAATAGAGATGGAATCCATTTCTGCTTTCACTAGACAGTAAGAGAAGTCTTGACGAGCGTAACTACCCAGTGAAAATGAGTGTGCATGAGACCAGGGCTAAGTCCTACCTGTCTTTATTAGGCAGGGATATGGCATAGGAAGAATGCATTCAAGCAAAGTCCAGCACAAGGCTGTCACTCCAGCTTTGGGTGGTGCAAACATACCTTTACCTTAGTGAATTTAAAAAAAAAAATCAACAAAACCTTTGCTTTTCAAATCCCATGAATATCTCTCAATCTGGGGCATTGTGTAAATGCCACGGAAATCTCGTTCTTGACATTTGATTGATGCCAGATAAGAAGTCTGTGCCCCTTCTTTACCAAGGTTTTTGTAAGAATCAGACAGATTGATCTCAATCATACTCATGCAGGCAGTGAAGTTAATGCTAAAATAACAGTACGTCCTCAGGGGAAGAGGGAAGTTGCTAAATGCTTATGAATTAGTTTGGGGGTCTGGAGTTGGCAGGTGTGAAGAGTTTGACAGTTAATGGCTTTGGGAATTCATTCTGAGATGGTTTCTAAATCTTGTGCAGTATTCACATGCTGTGACAATAAATCATGACATATATATTTAGCACCTGTTGTGTGCACATACAATGTATTTTCCCCCCTAACACTGCAGGTATGGGGAGCACTTGTGTGGTTATGCTTTGCACTTTATTGAGGGGAGGAGAGGAGCTCAGTGAATTTGCCCTTGCTCAGGAGCCTGTGGCAGTTCCCACACCCCAATTTGGTGGTGTAGTCACATGTGCAGTGCACTCTTCTGTAGATATTTTCCATGCCTTGCACATACAGTGGGAATTAGTTTGAGAGTCATGAGGCTACATCCATCAAACAAGGTGCAGGCAAAAACCACTCCTTTCTCAATGCCTTGCATTACTACAACATTCAAACTCTCAGACTCCCATATAAATGTCAGCAGACAGCTTGAAGTACATCAATTTGGAGACCTGCACACCTGCTCGCTTGACAACTGCCTCAGAGATCCAGTGAATCTTGGCAGTTTTTCTTTGCTCTTCTTCCACAGATGAGAGGTGTGAGAGACCTGACAGTAAAGAATGAAGCAGCCTTTTTCCTTGGCAGTGAAATGTGAGCAGTTGGGTTAATTTACAGACATTGTAATCCCTTGCTGTTTGTTTTGTTTTGGAAGAAAGTTATGAAAGATTCTGTGTTTCCTAGAGGCCATAAACCGGATTGCCAGAGAAGTAAGTTATCCAAAACAGGCAATAACAAACAAACAAACAACCAAACAAACAAGCTGCAGCATTTTTAAATTTAGATACTTATATCAATTTTTGTCCATCTTGTGCTTTGCAGGCTTTTGTCTGCAAAAGTTCCTGAAATCTAAGAATTTTTCAGAGGAGCAATAGCAATTTAAATTGTAAGGTAGTATCATGGCAGCTCTGAAGGCAGCTCTTACTCCTATCAAAAACATGGCAGGATATTAATCATCCTTTGAAGCTAGAGTTGAGTACTTCAGACAAGTGGTATTAACCTCCAAAGGGTGAATGATGACAGGTGTTTTCTCAGTTTCCATTCCTCATCTCCACTGCAGCCCTCTCTCCTCTAAAACACCATATCAGAGAGGTCAGCTGTAAACATGTCACAAGCATATCATAACACCACATTACATCGTTACATGCAGCATTTCAGAGCATGAGCACCTCAGTGAGGTTCCTCAGTGTACCATACAAGCATCTCACAAGACCCACTAGTGGCTTTACCTTGCTAACATCTTTTGTTTCCATGGATTTATTTTTCAGCAACCTGAAATAGTAGATCACTTTCTTGAAATAAATGCCTGAAATACTTTGGGTTTTAATTAGCCCCAAATCTTTGGCTGCAGCATTTTTAGTTTTCTACTGGGGCACATTTCCATGGGGAGAAGCACCTGTTGGGTCTGGGTGTTGAACCCGGAATGAGCGTAACCCACCAACAGGCAGAGCTTAGCACATCTGCTTGCAGAGGCCTTTCCAACTGCTGTGTGTCCACAAAAGTGAAGACTTAGAACTCCTATGATAAGTTTTTGTATCTGTCTAAAGTAGAGGCCGGGTGATCTCTCACAAGAAGGTGTGAGCGTGCTCTGAGCTGACTGGAAGCCATCTAACAACCCAGCATGGCACTGCTATGTGCCCTAATGTGCCCTGCTCTCAGCTGAGCTTTATTAGCTTGGGCTTGGTGCCCTGCTAACCACAGCTGTGGGTTTCTTGTCATCTTAGGACTACGAGCAGAATAAGCTCAAGTCTCTCTACAGGTATTGCTGTAGTGTTTTAGTGCCTATGAATAGCACCAGCATTAGAAATTTGAATGTTTCTACTTGATGTCCTCAAAACAAGCCACAAGGTGAGTTGCATGTCTTCCCATTCACAGCCCCTTCATCAGCAAGCCCAGAGTGTTTTTTAGTGTTTGTAATCTTTGTGTTGCCCTAAGAAAGTAAGCCTTTATGCCATTAAGTATTCTTTTCCTTTGCAATCCTTTTGTAGCTGAAGAGACAGGGATTTTTCTAGCTCATTAACTAGCTCATTAAGAAAAGCAAACAAACAACAGAACTATAGAAGATTAAGAAGTAGTAGATGAGGACAGACTTGGAAACTCATGTGGAAGAAACAGAGGTTTCTTGGAAATGTCTTCAAATTATTTAATCTAGGTTTCTGATCTGGAAGCTGGGTTTCCTTTGTGGAAATTTTCCCCATGAAAACATATTGCTGGAAAATGTCTATTTGTTAAAACCAAACTCTGCATCTAGTGAGAGATAAAGTGCCTTGGGCACAATGGTCCTTCACTGGCTTCTGGTTCAACCCATTCTGAATGAAGCTGGGTGGAAAATGTTAAGAATGGTGAGCCCTGGCCCACTATGAGGAGACTATCACAGCTTTTGGAGAATGCATTCTTTGGTTATCATCTTCCTGCTGTTTGGTTTTGTAATTACAGGGCCTGTGGGTGATAGATTCATGGCATTTGAGGGTATTGTGTTATGCTGCCTTCTGAAGAGTTAAGTGGGTTCCCTTCTCCCTCTTTTCACTTTCCACCATTTATTTCACACTCAGATACCTGCTATGGTTGATATGGGTAAATTTCAAACTTAAAACTGATAAATTTGAGTTTGACAAACTGGGATGTTTTCCCCAGCAAAATCTGAGATGAGAGCTCAACAGTTGTTTCTTTCTATTCAGAATTGCTCAAGTGTTTGGCTAAGCTTCCTAACTTTGAACAAGGCAGAAGCATTGAAAGAATAACAAGTTATGCTATATTTTTTTTCTTATTTTAACTAGAAGTAGATATAAGAAGAGCATATGAAAATGGAAATTGGTTAACAAAAATGTTTCCACAATGAAATCTCTATTTTTTTAGTAGATATTTAACTAATGTGCTTTCAAGGTATGCAAATTTTTCATTTTGCATAAACTGCTATCAGTTTACAGATGCCTCTGCAATTGCAAAAAAGCACTCACCAAAATGTATCGACCTTATTGCTAAGGGGATGTTCAGAGGATTCTTCTAGCTCACAAAAAAACAGACTAAAGTTTATGTTTTCCACTTCTCTGTAAAGTCGTGAGTTTGCCTGGGGCAGAATCCAGTCCTGAATCTGGAGGTACAGTACAAGTTGTGTGGTACTTGGGCTTCATGGCACACCAGATCAGTGAGAGAGGGCAACTGAGAATCTTGGATGTTGTCCAATATGTTGTCCAACAGCCCTGTGTTGGTGCCTATGTGTATTTTTTAGAGGAAATATTCCTATGGCATGTTGGAGGGTAGTGGAACAAACCTACTTTTTCCTTAGCTGTAGAGTGGTCGCTATTTCTCACAACAAGACAAGTTGGCCTTTGTGCAAATGCACACTGTTTATTACTGGGAGTGCCATTTTATTTAGCTTGCTGGTTTAGTGTTGTAGCTGGTTTTGTGCTGGGTGCCAGTGTCTCATGCTACTGGAATAGGATGGCATTTGGAAGATCATGTTTCCTGCTTGTAAAGATGGTATAATGATTTTGCAATGATCTCTGAAGTTCCTAACACCTGTTTTTGGAATCCTATAAAGAAAACGATGAATATGTTTTCTTGTTCATCTTTCAGGGGAAGAGAGATGGGGACTCTCATACCAGTGGGAGAAAATTTTACCAAGAGATGAGAAAATGGTTCCATTATCTATGGAACAATGAAAATGTGATGCAAGGTTTTCGAGGAAAATCAACAATTATAAAATAATATGTTTACACTTTCCTGCTTCTTCTGGACAGATATCTTGCATTTTGAATGACTTTCATCAAAACTGATGGAAAAGTGATAATGAATATATATATATATATGTGTATTTTAATCTAAAGGCAGTTTACAAAATCCCTTTTTTTCCTGGATGATTTTTACATTACTCAGCCATGGAAATTATTTCCATACAGTGGATGCAGAAAATGAAAGGAGGCAGTGCCTCATTTTTATTTCTGTGATTTTCCTTGTTCTTGTTATTGTAGTGGGCCACATGAGCAGGCCACCCATTTGTCTCCCTTGAAAGAATTTACCAAACTTTTGACATTAACTGAATTCACAATACCCTCTTCTCCACTGTAGTGCCTCTGTAGCAACGGAAGATGATACAAGAAATAATTTATTGTTTCAAATAAGTAATGGAATCATAGGCCTGTTTTGCAAGGGGCCTTAAAGATTATCTAATTCCAACTCCCAACTGAATGAAGGAAGGAAGCAAATAAGCAGCTAGAATTGGCTTTGTTTCTTCATTATTTATTATTTTCTAATGACCCAGAAAGCGGAACATGACCTGAGTATTAAACAGAGGACAGAATCAGCAACATGTACCAGAGATGAACTGATAAATCAGGTTCTTCACAATCTGCACAGATGTGATTCCTTCTGCACCATTTTCCCTCCCTTTCCTATTTTGAGCATGCTCCCTGGTCAAGACAGAGCTTGGATTAAAAAAGAATGAAATCCCAAAATGGGTTTAGAAATCCATAAGCTGTAAGGGAAACATTCATTAAAGTGTGGTGCCAGCAGCCCTGTCCCTCCTCGTGGCGCTGAGACAGTTGCAGGGCTGGGATCGTGGCCCTAAGCTTTGTCTTGTAATCCTTGCAATCCCATCATGTGTCAATGCTCTCATGATCTCAGTGTAGATAATTAAAAGTGACGGGGTGAGAAAAGTTCCATCTCTGTGGAAAAACTGCAGCACTCAAAATTTGGTTTTCTTTGTTCCCCACTGGAACAAAAGAGACACTTAAAACTGCTCCTAGGGGAAAACCCTGAATTAGCCTAATCTGGGTTTGAAAACCCTTAATGAGTTTAAACCAGGTCTTGAATCTAGGTTTTCTTCACTAAAGAAGGTCCTGATACTCTGTTTGTTTGAGTAGCATAGGGTGGTCTTGCTCTATATTAAAGAATGACAATTTCTGGATTTTGTCAGTGTGAATATGCTCCTTTTTACAGAAAAGAAAATTTTTTTTTTATCAAGAGATATTTGACCTCTCTAAGTCATTGCTTGAGACAGTTTAAATTAATAAAGAACAAAATGCATGCCCAACTTGCTCAATAGTTTCTTTGTGCTGGAGGTAACTGTCAAATGTCTAATAATTGACCAAACCTATATGAAGCACTATGTAACAAGGTCAGGGTAATGGATGTACATGAACTCAGGAGATGTTTTTCCCATCTACCTTCCCCTTTGATCACAGGTGTGTTCTGTCATTCCACTCCAGTAACCAAACAGATTAGCTCCTAAAATGAAAAATGGCTTGAAATTTGATATGTGACCCAGTGTCCAGGCCAAAATGAAAGGAAGAGGGAAAGAAGAAGTTATAAATTATGCTGTCTTCGTATTGTGACAGTGGCGGCATAATTTTCTACAAAGGAGATAATATTTCCTCATTATTCAGCTGGGCAATGAGGTGCATAGTTCTTTCCAGAAGCATGAAAAGCCCCTATAAAGAATGTGTCAAGTTATAGTTTGCCAAATTAAAGAGCAGCAGAAAGAAATATATCTCCTGTCTTTAAATCTGCAGTGTTGCGGCAGCTGGGTCACCTCTGTAGGCAAAGAATCTGTATTTGCAAATACTGAATGTGGTAAATGGTTTGGCTAAACGACGTTGAGATGTATGGTCCTGAACTATCTGTTAGAATGTTGTAACTGATCACAGGTTTGTGTTTTATCACATGCATGGAAATAAATATTATGATATTCTTTTCAAATGTGCAGGAGCAATGGGCATGGAGAATACTGATTGCAACTCATAACATGAATTCTGCTACTCTTCACCGTTGGTTGATTTGGTGTTTTTATTTTTCCTGAAGTAGAGATGCCTATGATTAGCCTACTTCTTTTGTTTTCAGAAAAGAAAGGCTCTGAAGTTTATGCTCATTGCTGTTGCTCTTTTGATTGTGAATGTATGCAGTGGCTCATATTAAAGTAAGTAAGCATTGCTTGAAATGTAAAGGAAACTTCTTATAGCCCAATATTTGTTTCAAGAGCTGAAATATCCTAAAAACTGAAAAGGATGAGATTGTTGTCAAATTAATTTTGAAAATATTTCTAGGTTTCATTGGTAAGTAGAATTTCAAAAGTAGAATTTGTTAGGTAAAGTGATTTTGAGTTAATGGATAAATGAAAGAAGATCCAATGACAAAAAAGATGACAAAACACTTTCCTATTTGGCTGTATTTTCTGGGTTGGCATTGGGGGGCTAAATTATAGCATGCACTGTAAATCTCAAGGCAAACTCTGGGATCAGTGTGATTTACTTTGCTGCAAACTGTCAAACTCTCTCACCTTTATATACAGTACAGGCTTTGCATATTCAGAGAAACCAGCGAGCTGCAATTCAGTGTTTGCAGAAAGCAATGGTAAATCAACTTTTCAGCAGGACTAGTACATAAATCAGTGAACAGTATATTCCTTTGAGACTCTCAAAACTGCAAAGGAAAGCCACTCTAAATCCAGATGAACAGGGATCCTGATTTATGGTCGAATCAAACAGTCAAAGTCTATTTTCAGCGATCTGAAATATTAGATTTATACAACTTGTCTAGGTGACAATCTTATGGCTTTCCACTGGCCCTGTTTATTCATTTTTCTGCAGATATGTAGGAGCTCAAAGTATGCATTGCTCTTTATATGCATAATGTATATGTTCTACATCTGTAGAGGGTTACTGACATTTGATAGAAATATGCAGTCCCCTACCTGCTACTGTGGGGACAATGCATGGGTGCTCTTTTCCTTCCCTTCTTCCTTTGGCTGTGTTTTGATCTGTTGTTTACTGTAGTCCATGCTTGAACACTGAACCTGGAACCCTTGCAAAGAAGCAGGTGGCCTGGGTCTTTCAACTGGGCTAATGAAACAGCACCACTGTGGTAAGCAAACTTTGTTTTTCCTCGTTGGTGTGGCTTTCAATACCAGGTGTGTTGTTATTGCTACATGCCCTGCCTGCCTGGCTGTCATGACTGACTGGTTTATCAATCATCCTGTGCTTCCTGCTGATCAGTTAGTGGAGAGCTGCACTGGAGCTGCATCAGAATTGAAAACAATGTAAACTGGATGGAGGCAAATTAAAAAGAAAAATACTTTGTGAACATCCCTCAGGAATGAGAATACACCAGTTGTGAATGGCTGGCTGTAGTCAAAGACATGGGTTGTAGAGCTTCAGCTGGAGTAAAAATATTTTTACACCAATAATATGAATCTGAGTGAGATTTTAAAGCAGAGAAAAGTAAGTTATTCTGCCCTTATCTGGACAGCAGTAGTGAACTCCTTTACTTTTTGGGGCTTAAAGCACTGAAAATATGACTTTGGAACAGCACATGCTAGATATTCCCAAGTACTATGTTAAATTCATGACTTCTTCAGCACTCAGCTTCTCTGAGCTGCAGAAGTGGGGGTTGAGCATAGCCATGTGACTTTCTGTCACCCTGGAGCTGAGCAGGCACCCGTCCTTGCCCTTGGCTGGAAGCTGTGTGCAGTGGAAGAGCACTGCAGCACGCTGGGCCAAGGCATCTCCTCTGCAGATAATTGATACAGCCTTACTATTGATGTTGTCCAGGACAGGAGTATCAAAAGGTGATGCTTATCATGCATGGCCTGACAGGAACTGACTGTATACAAACAAAAGTGTCTCTGTTAAAGAAAAAAAATTAAAAAATAGGAGAGTCAAAAGCAAATATTTGCTTGTGGTACACAAAGTTATCAAGAACTATATACAAATACTGAGGACAAAGGACAGTATAGTGGTTTGTCCTTGATACTAGACATTCAGCTTTTTGGATTGTGCATAAAATGAACCGAAAGTCTCTGGAAATGTTAGAAGCAGTGTATCTCCAAACCTCAGATAGATACCTTTTGCCAAGATTGCAAAGGTAAGATTAGCCATAAATTTCAGTGCAAGCAGATTGTAACATGTTATATATGAGAAAGTTATTAACTTTTAACTGAAAAGGCTTTTTTCCTTCCACAGAAGACTAATCAAAAGACTGCAAAACTTTTGTGGGCAGAAGAAGAATGTGTTTTTTCTACATCCTTCTAGCCAGACTTGTAGGCAGTTTGTTTTTCAATTAATTCCTGAACATTTTTGCTACTATTTAGCAAAAATACATGTTTATGTTTGACCTGTAACTGGTATGTGGTTCTGGTTTATTAGCTAGAAATTCTGATTTGGGATTCCCTGCCTAAACCCACAGTCTCCATCTCCCAGGGCTGGTGGGTTTTTTTTTGGTGGGGTTGTTTGTTTTTGTTTGTTTTTGTTTGTTTGTTTTTGTTTTTTGTTTTGTTTTGCTTTGTTTTGTTTTTGTTTTTTTGGGTTTTTTTGGTGGTAAACTCTGTACCTGGCATGTCTATTTCCTTTCTTGGTCTTCGAAAACCTAAATATATCTCATCTCTCTGTTCTTTTTCAATTTCTCATTTCCCCACGTTTTGATTTATTTTTAGCTGCCAAGGTTTTGCTTTTCCTGAGGAAGGGAAGAGGGAAGCTTTCTGAACCTACTTTTTAGTAGATATAATCATTATTTTTTTTCTGAGAAGAAGGGTGCAAGATGGTAAATCCAGTTTACTATGGGATATCACTACAAAGCCTACAATACAGGCAGACTTCTTTCATCAGGGCCAGACCTTGCTCTAAGGTTGTCAGTAGGAAGAAAGAGCTGCTGCTCCTGGGTGAGGCACCTGGAAACAGCAGGCTGAATTTTTTGTTATTTTCAGTTTTGGTGTTATCCAACTTAGAGCTGCCTATCTCTATGTGAAGAGTTCACAAGGCAGTTTTAATGTTAGGTTCTTTGCTATCACATCTCAGTTTTGAGGGGATGATTTCTGTCCTGCTGATGTGATGCTGGACACAGGGTTGAATGCCTTTTCATTTTCTTATAAAATGTTTCCTTACCTTCCCTTGGACTTGCATTAAATTCTGGGCTGTGGTGCTGGAGTAAAGACCCAGAAAGATTTGATTCTTCCCCTTCCTTTCCTATCATCCTTTTATTTCCTTGCCCTGTTAGAAATTTTCCTTCATTCCTGTTGGAAGAGAGGTGGGAAGAAAGTGTTGGGAAAAAGCCTGGAAGTAGGCTTAAAAAAAATAGATACTCCTTTCCAGGAATGAATGAGACTTGAAAGAGTATAAATAGCTTGTGTTTTGAAGATCTCTTCTACCAAAATCTTCTCAATTGTCACCTGCACAATTTATTAGAGATACCATTCCTCATGTTCAAATTAATCTTTGAAATTTCTTCCTGTGTGCTTTTTCTACCTCTGCCACATTCTCTATGACTTGCCACCCTAACAATTTTTTTTTTCTTTTTTTAAATTTAGATCTCGCAGAAAGATGGCCTATCTTTGTTGTGAAACCAAAATGTAAATGTCTGGCTATTAATTTGATTTCTTGGCTTGGAGTGCTGGACCAGGGTAGGAGAGGGTGCAGTGTATATGCCACATTTATTTTGAATCTTCTAAAGAGTTTTTAAAGTATAGATCACAGATGTAAGCCAGACATATATGGAGAAATATGACTACAGAGGGTAATAATCAAGATGTTGATTTTGTTCTTGACCTACAACTATATGCAGTACACACCTACATTCTAAAATTGCACTTTCCTGCTGCCTGGTTCTAATATATGTAAAATCTTACACCATTAATGCAAAATTGTTATTTTTTTTTCATGTACAACGGACACTGGCTGCAATGCAAATTCTGTATCACTGCCACACATGAATGAACACCAGGACTGCATGCATGTGTCAGGGTTACTGTTTGCTCAGATGCAGTGTGGGAGAAATAAGCATGATTAGGCAAACTTGTGTTTTTCAACCTGTTGAGTTGGAAAGTATCTAACAGGATTCGAAAGCTCGTTGAAGAGCTTGGTATAGGCTTGGAAAATTGGGCCCAGCCTTGGATGCTGGCAAGTGTGCCTAGATTATTTCCACTGCTGGGTGTTCATCTGACAGAACAAGGAGGGAAGCATAAATGTGATGTTCCCTTACAATTATAACCTGGAAATTAATTTATGGTTTGCTGTAAAATCTTTCTTAGTCCCCTGCTGTTGAATGCCAAAATCTTCAAAGGACAGTCTAGTAGGATCATATGATTTTTTAAAAGGAACTTAATTATATGATATCCAGTTAAACATCTAGCAGGATTTCCAGGAAGCTTAAGTATCAAATTTCCACTAAATAGAGGGATCTGGATTAGTTTGGGAAGAATCTATTCTTCAGTTCTTTGATTCTGTGGTATTATTAAGCAGAGAGTTTGGTAACCTCATGGTGCTGAACTCTGTGCAAATGCAAGAGAAAGGAGCCTTTCTTTGCCATTGCAGTAGTCAGAAGAGGAAAGGAACGGGTGAAGGAGGGCACAAATAGGAAGAAGACTTCCCAGGTATTGTCTGATGCTCCAGAAGAGAATGGTTCACTTCACCACCATAACACTGGCTACTGGTGAGCCTAGAGTCTCTGCAGGCCCTCTGCAGCCTCAGTCCAGCTGTGAGGAAATGATGCCTTTTGTAATTGTTTGCCGTGGGTATTTAAGGAAAAAACTTGGGTTGTAAATTGGTTTTTCCTCTTCAGTGCTTATCAATTCAGTCAGGCTGATTAAAAAAGTCATTTTCCTTGGTCTGCACCAGCTGAGCAGACACTGGTGAATTGCAGCCACCATGCTTATTTTCCTGCTCCCCATGAACATCACCACAGGAAAAGCTGCCTGTTGTAGGAGCTGTAATCACAGCAAGCCTTGACCATCCTCTCCAAACACTGAGGAATTGGATTTGGTGCATTGTCTAGGGCACAACACGCTCATGCCACACAAATGGCTCTAGCTGTTGGATGTTGGCTTCCAATTTCAAAGCCTCCAGCCCTCCTGCGGCAGGGCAGGCACTCTCTAGCTTTGGGAGGTTAACAAACTCTACCGTTCCCCAGGAGCTCTGGAGGTCAGGCTTTCATCCGGATGCCTTGATGGATCAGGCTGCCTCCCCCACCTTTCTCTTCTGTCCCTCTTTTCCTGGGGACTGTAGAAGACCATAAAATGCTTTGATAATTAAGCAGGGAAAATTTCCACAACCCATAAAACATAAAAGGTAACACTAAGCCCAATTTAGCTCTCAAATACCTTTCAAACAACTTGTATTTAATACATTGTAAGGGTGCTTGGTCAGTGCTCTTGAACAAACAAATCTCAGAGCCTGGTTTATAACGTTGTGTGTCCAGGCTCACTGTAGCCATTGTGAAAGCATTCCCTGGTTCAGGTTTCCATCGTAAACTACAATGTGGGAATCGGCAGACGTAAAATAAAGAGCTGACCTGAAACTTTGCCCAAACCACAGACTGGACATAAATTGTTCTTCTGAAATTTGAAATAATTTTTGCTTGTTTATATAATCTTTCTCAGTCAAGAGAGCAAGAAATTTGTTAAAGGCTGGCACTTGCAGCAGACAGAGAGAGCAAACTGCAAGTCTGGAACAATTTGGAGAATAGCCTGAATAGTGTTTGGAAATGACAGATGGCGTTTGGTAGTAACTATGTCAGATGAGTTTGGTTAGAAATTACAAGAAAGCATTCACAAAAGTCAGTGGCACCTGCTGGGCTCTTCAAAACTTTGAATGCAGGACAAATTCATAGAAACTGAACGTGGACTTCTTCAAATTTAAATCATCATGTTTCACATACCTCTGCCATGGGTGGAAATGGCTATCCTGACAGCTTGTTTTATAGCTGGCCTACAACTGAACTGCAAACCGCTCTTAATTTTTTGGGCCCATCATGTGTTATGGGTAAAGTAACGTGTTTGGCCTGCTCAGCTTTACACTGGCCCATGCTTGGAAGGCAGTCACACACCTGCACAGCATGGAGCTACTCACCAGTGTCTGGGTCAATGTACAAAGGGGCCCAGAAGAAGTCACAGAAGCCCTTGAGAGGCAGAAGCAGCCTTAGACATTTGGCCACCTCCTATCATATTCTAAGTGGTGGGAAAAACACCAGCATGTTTAGAACTTCCTTTTTTTCAGCTCCAGTGGACAGTCTTTGCAGTCAGGAGGAAATTTGTTTTGCAATGGGAATATCACTGGTGGGCTGGGATATTTGTGGGCACAGAAGGTTTCAACTATTTTTTTTTTTCTTTAAGGAGCAAAGTTCCATATTTTTATGAACTAGCAATTACCATTCTTGTGTTGGGGAGTGTGGAGCTAATGGTAAGAAGATGAGAGCATAACAATGATGAGGAACAAAGGCCTGAAGCTGAGGATCCAGATTAGAAAGATTAAGGAAATAGGGGATATGGAGCCAGGAATTCTGGCTATTGAGATGTTGGAATTTTTCTTCTCCTTAGTCTTAATGAGAGACTTCTCACAGTAGCCCATGTGATAACTCATTTCTGTACTGTCTAATTAGATGTTTGCAAGGCCAAATTAAGGTGCCAGTGTTAAACTCTTAAAGTTTTTGTTGTTTAAAATCTATTATTGTTGGAGTCTTTTTATAGTGCTTCCAATAATAACTTTCTTCATATTTCCTCACTGCAGAGCTGGCTGCAAGCATTCTCAGTGGAGACCAATGTTGTTTGCAAGGTAGAGGTTCATTCCCTTAGCTTTAGGCCGGCTAATCTGCCTAAAATAATCATCTGTGTTATAACATCCTGGCCTGATAATTCAAAGGCAAAATACAATTCCCTCTTCCTTTAAAATTAATGTTGTTATTTTAGGAAAGGTTATAGCAGTGTCAGGATCAGCTCTTGCATGTTTACTGAGTTAACATTGTGTAAATTCCAGAAAGAGTGCACTTAAAGGAAAGCCTAATTAACTCAGCATTTTGTTAGACTACAATGACTGGACAAGATTAATATGTGAGTCAGCCTTTATTTCCTGAAGTATCCATTTATTTCTGTGTTTTAAGAGGCAGGTACCATATTTCTGTTAACCAGCAGCTGCCAACTAAATCTCTGCCTGTACTTCAGTAAACTGCCAGACACTCTTAGCAGTGAATCTCAAGCGAGATGAAGCTCTGGGAAGGCTTTGTGCTAGGGAACTTTGAGTGTGTGAGTGAGACTGATAAGGTTTTATTTTTAAAATGAAACATTAACAGAGATAAATATTGTGCTCCAGGTGCATGTTGAATGACTGCAGCCCAGGGGTTACTGTCAGAAGCCTAATGCCCCAAATAATCATCAAAGCCAGCCAGTTGAGTTGGGTGATGCTTCTTACATGTATGCTGAAGCACAGCCATTTAGCCAGAGAGACTTGTTTTAAAGACTATTAAGTGAATTTGGGGGAAAAATGCATTGCAGATGTCTTTTTTTTAATTAAAAAACCCAGGAGCTTTTTGCTGCAGTATGTTGAAGGACTGAAGGTTAAGACCTCTTACATCCTCTAATATAAGTTATTGCTTCATCTGAAAATGAACTTCATATGCTTCCAATGATCCTAGGTCATTTCCTCTAGACAGAAATCAGCATGGTGTCTAATATTCTAAGTGAGGATAATTAAAAGTAGGGCCAGGCATAACACAGTGAAAATTCTGTCCTAGTTAATTTTAAGGAGCAAGATGGTAAAGAATTTAATTGAACATAACATATTTCAAAAGGTTTGGAAATGAGTGTTGAATAAAAAGGAAATTGCAGTAAAATTGCATGCATTTTCTTTAAAGTTTTGTTAATAAAGCCCTACAGGTATAGTAGCTTAAATATGCCTGTGCCTCTGTACCTTTTACTTTCGAGATCTCCAACTAATCAATGTTTAATTGTCACTCTCTGATATATGTACCTTTCTCCTTGCGTTGAAGACACTGCCAAGATTTCCATGGGTTGATAAGATATTAAAATCAGACACTCTTCTCTTCTGTATTTGGAAAATGTTGAAGTATTTTAGTGCTAAGTTCAGTAGAAATGTTGGTCCCAGACTCAGGTCTGGGACCTGATGGATCCTTACCAGAATATAGAGCTTCAGCACAGGAAGGGTAATTGTGGTTTCTTCTGTCCTTGGTGGGAAATGAGATTTCCACAAAGTTGATTCAAAATGTTTAAAATAAGGCCATGCTGTTAATCTGTCCTTCTAAAGAAGGATGTCTCTATTAGGCTTAGAAGCTTAATTTCCAGTTCCCCCACCTCAGCCCCCAATCCTGGTCTCTGTTCTGGAGCAACACAGAGAGCAGAAATGGAGCTTCCCAACAAATTAGCAATAATTTAGCATAGGTAGGTAAAATAATCAGTAAATAGGTTTTTTTTCAATGTTATGTATTTTCCTCAAGTATCAAAAATATGTTTACTTTGCTCATTGGTTAGAAACATTATATATCCACCTCACTGACAAGTGGACAAAAATTACATGGCTCAGATGTCACTTTACACTTTTTATCTGAGTGTTTTCATCTGCTGAAAGCATAAACAGAGAGGATCATTCAGCAGAATTTCAGTATCACTCAGCTTTGGTTTAAATCTTTGCTTACATTATTTTTTTAAACAGTTATTTTTATCTATGGAAAATCTTATGGAACTTAACAAATGATATACTATATGTCATATTATAAGGTACATTAAAATGTCACTCTCTAATTACCAAGAAATCAAGCATCATTCCCTAATTCAATAATAGAATAATAAAAGTGAAGATATTTAACACAATATTTAAATTGGAGGAGTGTTTTGAAAAAAGCACAACCTATATTAATTAAACTTCCTTGCAGTACAAGTGTATTTAAAAGAGTGATCATTAATATCTGTGCTGGAACAAAATTTTCTTTTAATAAACTCTTGAATTAGAGATTTACCAGAGTAAAAATGTTGAGTAGTTGGAAATTGGAGCATACAGAATTGGCTGCTGCTCTGGCTCTGATCTTGGCTCGGCTCTGCTCCATGGTTTGAGGGAGATTCCATGTTTATGACATGCTTGAGACATGGTAACATTACAAGCTGTGCTCTGCACAAGAGAAACATTAGGATATCCTTCTTGTGCCTGGGAATAAAACATGTTTGATTTATCAAGGAAACCAAAGCAAAGATATATGTGATAATGGAAATGAATTGACAAACGGTATTCCAATAGGGATAAACACAAGTCTGAAGCGGGGCTGCTGCTGCTCCAAGAACACTCTAAAACTGAGATTACTGCATTGCAGAAGCATACTACTGCAACTCTGTAGAAAGAAAACATCTCATTACCAGTTCAAATAAATCCTCTGGGTGAAGGAATAATTTTAGATGTTTTTCCAGTGATGCTATCTCCCAGACGTTCCCATCTCATCTAGGAAAATGGACTGAAGTGTTGAGACACGTAGCCTGGGAGCTGCATATCTCGGACCACAGATTTGAAAGATTGACAGCTGTGCTGTCCATACAGTCAGAGCAGAGGGCTGCTCCATGGGCTGAATTTGCAAGTCCCACTTTGTCCCTGTTTGAACAAAGCTCTGCTATAAAACAGCATGTTTTGGACAAGGAAGAGCCTCAAAAACTTTGAGGCTTGGTCCAGAGACATGCAAGTACTTTGAAAATGCTGTGTGTTTTATAGAGTCCTGAGAGACTTGAGAAAAAGGCAATAAAAAGTCTCAGACAGCTTAGACAGACTCTATGAAGAGCAAAGAGATTCAAGATTTGGAGACATTCAGAGAACAAATTTAAATTCAGTTTGGAATTGGGTTTTGAAAACCTGAAGATACTAGGGACCCATCAGAGCTGGTTTTTGGTGTGGGTGGTTGTTTGTTTGGATTGGTGGTGGATTTTTTTTTTTTTTTTCTTTTGGTGGCGACCAGCAGCAAATAATAGAGGCGATAATGGCAGTATAGTAGCATAACAATCCCACAAACTACTGAAAGTGATACTTTTCCTTTTATGAAGTGTTCCTTGAGATTCACTGTTCAGCAAGACATTCTGTATGGGTTTCTTTGTTGTCTTTTGAATGGATAGAAATCATTATAAATGTCACAAACAGGTTAGGCAGCCTGAAACAGTTGGAATATCTCTCACAAGCAGCTCTGGCCAGTCTACAATTACAGAAGCAAATGCCCAACTCATCAGCTTAATTAAAATATGAACAGAGTTTTATTTCACATCTTGTTTTGTTGGTTGAACTGGTGAGATCTTGAAGTGCAGGTGCGCACCTAACCCAAGTCCTTATTTTGCTTCAGCCAAAATCTTGATCCGTACCAGGATCACCCAGATTACTCATCCTTGTACCCTGATCCCCAGTGGAAGGAAATTTGACCATATGTGAGTCTGGGAACAAAGCCTATTTTGTTAAAGCTGTGTTGTGGAAATGATTGACAGTGTGTTGTCTCTTTTCTCTTGCTATTATGCATGACAAGGCCCTTCCACACTGGGACTTCACCCAGTTTTTCACATAGCTTGTTCACTGATGCCAATGCAGACTGAGAAACTATGTTTAGCATCCGTCACGAGCTGTTTTTACCTGGTTTGATGTCCCTGCACTATGGATTAAGAGTGATGCTGAGGCATATTTTTTCCTGAAAGAAAATTTACACAAAAAGTGCAGTCAACAGCAAATGATTAATTTGTCTTATATAGGCAGAACCTCCAAGTTTGTAAGAACTTGTGGGGGTTCACACCTCAAAAAGCTGAGTGTTTGGCTGAAATGTTCTAACATTTTGAATTTACTCTTTCTGATTGCTCAAAAGTGTTATTTATTGTATTTATTGTGATTCTTTGATTTCAAAAAGACCATCTTCTTGAATTTCACTTCATGTAGGGTCGTGCAACATCTACTCTAAAATCATAATTGCTACTTATTCTTGTTAACTGTTGCTGTATTCCTCTCCATTCTCTTGAAAGCCTTTATGGCTGTGTTTGTAAATTTGTAAAATTACAAAGCTTGTTATCTATGCCACACTTTTTGTTTCCTGCATGATTCTCCTTCTTGTTTCAGTATCAGTAATCTCAGCCATTCTGGTCTTTCTGTGACCAATTATTTGACAGAAATCACACAATTAGCGAAACAGATTTTAACCTTTCGTAACATTTTGGAAAAAAATGAATGGAGATGTTGACTCAGACCTGTAAGCGTTGAGAATGTACGCGTGATTATGGGAGAACTGGGGTTCTGACCATGTCTGTGCTGAAGGCATTCCAAGTGACTGCAGGCTTTGAATATATCCAGTTTCATCCCCAAAGAATGAGCCTTGAATTCTGAGGTCTGAGATGGAAAACATAATGGAAAGCTTATGAGAAGCTCAGTATGTAAACTAGAAATTCTTCATTGCTCATTTTTCTCTGCTGGAGGGTGGGGAAGACGAAGAAGAAACAAAAGCCTGCAAAGTGGTATTGCAAACACTTGAGAAGACAATTGAAATCCTGGTTTCAATAAAATCCTTCAAAAGAACCACTTGGGCTACAGGGAATCTCGTCCCATATTTTGTTAGGAAACTGGAAACATAATGCAGCCTTTAATTGATCCTGGTAATGTCCCCCCAAAGAAGCCTGGATAATGCTACAAAATTTGTTTAGATTTCAGGTATTAGGGTGCAATGATTATCTTCAAAAAGAGCTGAACAATGCTGAATTGGCAGCTTCACTTGGCAAAATCTCCTTCATTAACAAAACAACTCTGAAGGTAGCCTGGTGGAAGTTTTTGTAGATCAGTAAAATGAATGATAGAAACTGTCTGCAGTTAACCCTAAGGTCAGATGATAATTTAGGTTGGCCTCCAACCTAACTTGAAGCCAGGTCAGCTCTGAGATTAGTTGAGGTTACTCTCAGGAATAAGGTCTTGAAAACTCCATGGAGTTGAGATTGTTATAACCCTACATGCTATAGTGGAGTTTATTTTGCATGGTAGTATTTTTACCTGTTGAGCAGACACATTGCCTGCGAGTGCACATAAGAGAATTGCAGAGTATGATGCACATACAACTGGAAATAGTCTAGATTTCCAGTTTCTGAGGTGAAGGGAAGAGGGAGGGAGCAGACTGTAGCTTTTGGGTCTTGAAGGCTCCATGGTTGCAGTCTTGGAGCCATGCACAAACGTGGGCTGTTCTCTTGAGTGATACAACTCCCTTTAAATCAGTATTATTTATTTCCCTCTGGTCAGGCCTGTATTATGTGCTATACACTTGGGAGAAAACTGCTGAGGAGACATAGCATGGCAATGTCCTTACAAATGCTGTGAGAAATGTGGGTCTAGCAGGGCACTGCTGAGTGCAGAACATCTGAGCCACCAGCTGCTGTGGCCACAGGAGGGGTGCTGCAGGTCAGGGGCAGCACGAGGGGAGAGGGACCAGTGCCAAGGACTGCAGCATCTCCTCACCACACTTCTGGTTTCCTTTCATTGTGGTCTGAACGCACCTTTGTTCCATTCCTTTGCTTGGAGCTCTTCGCTGATTAGTCAGGGATGTATAACAAGCTCTTTGAGTTCTTCTTGATGACGTCTTTGATTTCTTCTTTAGTCAAAGCTGAATTCATATGTTGGCAATTGCTGCAAAGCCCAGATCTTATGATCACATCACCTTGGTTTTTGCTTGAAAATAAAAGCGTCTTTCTTGACAAACAAGATAATGTATTCCCAGGGTGACTTAATCTATCCCTGCTCTATCCAGGACTAAAATTTAATGCTTTCAGATCTAAATGCCAACATGAACGCTTTGTCTCTTTCACTAAACCACAATTTTCTTCCAACTTCTTCTTTGAAGTATTTTTACTTTAAAGCTGAAGTTGCTTCTAACTGTCCAGTCTATGTTAGCAGTAGAGCTGAGCAAATGCAAAGGTGACAGCTGACCTTTCAGGCTAATATTTAAACTGGGCAATGAATAATCTGAAAAGTAAGATAAATTTCTCAGATGTTCTACTTTTTGTGTAATTTGAATTTTTGTGGTCTCTTATTGCCAGCCTGAACTGACTCATTTGAGATTTGCCTGACGTTTTTCTGGCAGATATGCATCTGAAAATTTTTCGGGGTTTTGATTTTTCTCTTGGCATTTTGCTGCTAGTCAGAATTGAATTTTTATGGAGAGGGAATTTCGCTCCATAAAAAGGTAGATACCACTTAGTTTACTAAGTGAGAGCAGTTACTACTCTTGAGTTATACCTACAGCATTTGTAGGGAATGTACTCCACTATTTACAGTTTTGAGAATGACCTCAAAAGCAGTGAATTTCACTTCTAACTGGTGCTGCTTTACATGTGCTCTACAGGAAAGCTGAGGACAGCCCTGTGGTGTGGTCAGCCATGTGTTGAACTGCCAAAGAAGCTATTAACAACGTTGGCCCTCTAGATGTCCTCCAGCATATGGTCCTATCACAGTTCCAGAAATAAAACCTTCCCATTAAGCATTTTGGTTTGCTCCCAAATTTGTTGCCTGCATGGAAGGTGTGCCTATGGCCAGGTATAGCCCTTGCAGAATACTCAAAACTGCCCCCCCAAAACTAGTGTCTAGATATGTACTGAAAAGTTTGAGGTAATTCTTTCATACATGGAATAAATGCCTCAACAACATTGTAGCTTTTGCCCAATAACAGACACAGCTGTGGCTTTCATTCAGCGTTTTCTGGCAGGTGCTGGAGTACACAATAAATTGTAATTCAATAGAGAAGAATTTGGCATATGAATTAAGGTGAGCAGTTTTATAGCATTATCCAGAATAAATTTCCCACTGCATGACATACTCCCTTAGGAATGTTTCCAAAAAGGCGTCTGCAAATTTTCACTTAGCAAAATTTATCTATGGTGAGGTCTGTTCATTTTCAGAGATTTTAATCTTCACAAGCAGCTTCAAACCCCTATGAAAAATTCAGTTGTTTACATAGATAATACTCTGGAACAGACCATCTTGTACTATCAGATTAATTTGCATTTAGATTGTGCCTTTCCAATGGCTCTGAAAGATATTGCAAATACAAATGAGGTTTCACACTAGGACTGTAGAAACCATTATTGCTGTCTTTTGGGGCTGGCAGAATTAGAGATGATGTGACCTCCTAGCCCTTAATTCCAAGTCAAGATGCCCTGCAACTCAACCAGCAGAAATTCTGCCCCTTAAAAAACAAGTCATTGTTGTTGCTGATTAAAATGAATTGAGTTTGGTTTTTTTTTCAGTATGTTGCTCTGGTGGGCATTTTGTTGAAAAGTTGATATCATTTGTGGTGTCAGTAAGGACAAATCTACTGTAACCGACTGTGAGCCTTTCCTGTGTTGATAATTTAGCTTGAAGACATGATGGTTAAATGATAACTTATGGCTTTCATTTTCCACACTGGTATTTGCTTTACCACTAAACCAGAGTCAAGGCACTGTCTGGAGTATTGCTTTCACCTTTTTTTGCAGCAATTCTTTTTTTAATCTACTGTGTGCAAAGCAATACATTCCAATGAGAAACCATCAGTACTGTGGTCTAGTTTTGGAAACTCCATTATTAAAGCTGTAAAAAGGAGATGCAGAACAAGTAATCAGATAATTAACAAAGCAGCTGGTTTTGTGTTTTTTTTTTTGGGGGGCGGGGGGGGTGTTGATTGTTCTTAAATCATACTCTTGCTTTACCTGAAAGTGGAATTATGTAATATTTGGAGAATTAACATATACACAATTCGTAAGAGTATCTGTAACTTTATATTTGGCCTAGGGCAGTCTTGTTTTTTTTCCCAGTGCCTGCTAAATGTGGCCTAAGCAATTTGATATGTTGTCAAGCAAGTGTGAGAATTGGAAAGACAGTGGATGAAAAATATGCTTGGAAGTACATGATTCCCCTTTGATTTGCTCTTAATCTTTCTCATCCCTCTATTTCAATAGCTTCTTCTTGAGAGTCCTTTCTTGTTATATTTAAGTATCTTTTATGGAATTTTCTGCATGTTGGTCTATTGTTCTTGGGAAACTTTTGCTTTTAGTCCCCATAATACTACATATCAAAGAGACACACACTTTTGTCATCTGCTGTTTTAAAAAGAACGTCAGCAGCTTGTGTTAACTGTTGCTTGATGGGATCATGTAAAGTTTAACATTTCTCTGTTCATATTCTCCATCAGAAATTGCAGATTTTTCATATCTGTCACTTACTGTCTCTTTTTTTCAATCATAATTAATTTTTTCCTTTGTGGAGAAATTATTCCGCACTTTCTTCTATCCTTATGGGGTTTTTGTATCTCTCCTATTTTAATATACCTCCTCTCAGTGACTAGCTCTGTCCTCATCCATCAAGCCACAGGCCTGTCACAAGTTTATATATGCCACTATAAAGACATTTATAGAGATATCTTACATTTCTAATTTTTCTATTATTTTCCTGTAAGTTTGGTAGCCTCTAATAAGTCAATATTCTTAAAACCATACTTTTGTTACATATTCCAAGTTTCTTTTGTAGATCCTTCTTGAATGATAATTAGCCCATCATTCTGCTTGTGTAGTTAAAGTTAATATTACTGATATATTTTGCTTATCTTTTATGGTATGTACAACTATCTGACATCTTATTAATCAGCCATTCAGAAATCTTTCCATGACTTTCTGCAGTGCATTTTAATTTATAGGATGCTGAGAAATTTTGTCTTATGAATAACCTTTACTAACCATTTGGCCTCTGCTGTAGATCTGTTTTGGATAGGTGGAGAAGTAGAGATCACAGAGTGAATCCTTCTCTTTGAGAGTGGCCGTTTATTTCAGCTTTCCTTTCTTTAAAAAGGAAAAAAAAGGTTACTAATTAGATTCTCTCCAGATTTAATCTATTTCTCCTTTTCCATGACAACTTAGCTTCTTTACATATCTCTCAATATGTTAAAGACTTTTTGGGGAGTAAAAAATAATAAATTAAATGAATCATTTAATTCACATATTTACTGTTGTCTTCAAAGAACTGCAATGCATCTAGGATGAATGATAGCCCTCTATAAAAAACACTTTCTTCTTCTGTGTTGTGAGGTATTTATGGGTATATCTACTATTAAAGTTCCAACCAATCAGCCTGACATAGAAACCTTACTAATGATCTGTAGTATCCTGTATTTCCTTGCTCCTGACACCTGTTTATAAGTTTTGTCATCTGTGCAGCCTTCCTTTTCTTCTGGGCTGGAAGCCCTTTGAAGCCATTGAAGTGATAAATCACATACTTAGGATTTTGTATATTAGTTTCTCTAGGGCTGCTGGGTGAATGGCATCTGGTCTTAGAGATTTGCTACTGTTTTATTGACCTGCTCTAATCCCCTGCCACTGACACTTCACTTAGATTTCAGACCTGCTTCTCACATAAAACCTGTCTGAGCTTTTCCCTTATAAACACCAACTAAGATAATTCAATTAGCTTTTCTGATACAGCCTTGAACTTTTCTTTTACACCTCTGTTATTTATTAGTCACACAAACTCTGGCTGTGTTTGCAAAACTTTTTGGATTAATTGGAATACCTGCAGCAAATTGTACTTCAAAATGATTTTGTGTTTCGTTATGTTTTTGCATTTAATATATAAACTTTTGTATTATTTTTATTTTCCTCTCTTGGACATGACCTCCACTTCTGAGTAATGTCTTTCTACTTTTAAGAGCCTCCTCTAGTCTGACATTTATCAATGCTAGATTGTTATGGTCTTGTTCAAACTGTTTTTGAAGAGTTGGTGCATGTTTGCACTGAAACCCTAGTAAAATATTTTTAGATAGTCTCCTGGCTGGCTTCAGGTGCAATACCCTTTTAGCAACTTACCTCATTTGCCTTTTACTCTCCTGCTTTTATACAGTTTCTTAAGTGATAATGGAATAGATTTTCCCTCCTCCCTCCCTTATTCCTATAAAGATCTTGAATTTGAATATGTTATGATGACTAGCAACCATGGAGATCCTTTACAACAAATTTTGAAAGGAGTCCTGTGGATTGTTTGGAACTAGGTAAAAAAGTGTTCCTCATTCTAAAAGGTGATTCCAGATTTACTACAGTTCTTTCTTCCATCAATACAACTTCATTGGTCACATCTGGATGATTTGTATTCTGACCTCACTGATTTTTCTTCTTCTGTCAAAATTTGGAGGTGATTTGGAAGTGATTTTAGTCTAGGTTTGGTTGTCTAATTTCATACATGGAGTTTAAGAATCTTTATTTACTTTAGACTGCTCTTCATGGTTTCCTCCTTGGATGTCTTTGCCTTTATCCTGTACCTTCTTGTGCTGTGCTTTGGCAAAAGGATGCTATAGAGGTCCTGAACTATTGTGGGAATTGCATACTTTAGGGAGGTCTTAGGGAGGTATGCAACCTGCAGCTAGCGTAAGAAGTGAAGGAAAGAGATATTGGTTAGAAGGAAAGGGGAAAAGTTTAAAAACATTTTCTAGTCATCCATGGAGGAAGAGGTGAATTCCCAGGACTCAGAGAGCAGAAGAGGTCTGCGAAAATTACCAGAAAAGAAGAGACTGGGAATGGTCTGTCTTGGAAAGAGCTGCTTACTTAGTGGTTTGATGTGGTTTTAATCCCATACTCTAAAAGGATAAGGGGCTCGAGGGACTGGTTTGTCTACATGTTTAGGGAGTGAGAAAATCTGGTTGCCTCAGTGGGGGATTGCAGCCTCAGAGGCCACAGCAACCCGAGAAAACCACTAATAACAACCTATTCCTAAAAACACGTTCATTTGTTTGCTTTTTCTTCTAGGATCAAATAGGGAAATTGTTTCTGACTCAATAAAATATCTTAGTTTTTTTTTTTTTTAATTTTTTTGTTTTGTTTTGTTTGATTGCATGCTTCATCCTTGTGAAGAATTTATTCACTGAAATGAGATGATCCAACTCTCAGGTTCTGATAGACTATTGAGTTCCTTCTTGACAATTTGACCTTCTGGCTCCCTGACCAGCTACCTGACTGTTGATAGGAAACCAAAGAGGTCTAGAGAAGCCAGAGCTCCCGTTTGCAGGGGTGAGCACCTTCAGTGTTTTAATGAGGGATTTGTTCCCATATATCTGTTTCTTCCTGGCCTGTTGTGGGTGATCTTAAGTTTCCCAAGGTAGGCTCCTTAACCTACCTCTGGCAGCTTCAGAAAACTTGGGCAGCTTCAGAAAACTGGCAGGGGATTCCCCTTCTCTGTGGGGCTCCAATGTTTCATTTTCCTGTTCCATTGTCAGGCCAGGATTCCAGGAATATTTCTTAATGTCCCATTGAAGAGAAATTTTGGGGTCTGGCACCCCTCATAGGCAGTTCCACTGAGAACTCAAGAGTGAAACATACTGGCTGGCATATTTGAGGTTTGGAAGGCTTCTAGGATGTATGGAGAAATGTTGCAGCTGAAGTCAGTGTGGTGTGGGCCTGCAAACTGCATGTGGCTCGTGTGGCTGCTGCTGCTGTCAGTGATCCTTGTGACAGGACATTGATACAGCTGGAACTGGGAAAGGGTGAAGGCTCTGGGCTAATACTGCTTGTTTCCCACTTTTCATCTGCACTGATAAACTGGAGATAAAGATCTGCCCGTCACAGGGGAATATGTTATACCTCGTTAAAAAGAAAAAGGGAAAGAGAGTGAAAGCATTTTTTTCCTACTATTTTTTAATCTGCATGAGGAAGTAAAGCCATCTGCCTGCAGCAGCCTCCCTGCTGCCCCAGCACGTACACAAGCTGCAGAATCAGAGCATTCACAATGGGAATGTTTTATTCTGTGGTCCCACAGGGTTATTCCATGGCTACAAAGCAAATTAATTGGGTCTGAAAATTGTCATAAGCTTTTAAAGGCATGGGGGTTTCATTAAGTTGCCAGAGCAGCTTATAGTGTCATTAAAAGTCAATGCTAATATCTATTCACCACTGTGGATGCAGTAATAATCTTTCCTCTGTTGGCTACCTCTTAGCTAAAGGTGCTTATCTAGGAAAAACATTGATACAAAGAAGAAAAAGCTTCCTTGAGCATGAAAAAAAAAAATCTATTTTATGCATATATTCTCATTTTCCTTTTCTTTGGTAGTCAGGTAAATGTACTATGGGATTGCATATGGAAAAACACCTGTCCTAAGCATGCACAATCAGTTTGGATAAAGGTTTTGGTCAGTGAATGCACAACAATTTGCCTGTTTGAAGCAACCCCTAAGCTTTTGAGTGGAAAGTTAGGGGAAGAAACGATATTTGTTCTTTTAGGCAGTTTACAACATTTCTTTGACAGCACTTTGTAGTTGCTCTTACTTCAGTTAAATCAGACGCTTTCTCCATCTGTTGTGGATGTGGGCCTTCCATACACGAAAAAAAAAAGAAATGAGAAACTATGTATGTGAGTGTATATATATACGTACATATTTGGTGTAAAAACCCCCAAATATCCCTGCCAACTTCTGTAGTTTTAGGAGTGGGCAGAATCCTTGAGACCACACTTCAGCTATGGTTTCTAACCGAGCTTAATTGAACACATCTCAATTTTGTGTTTTATCTCCAAAATCTGTCACTCTGACAGGAGGTGTGAAAGGACTGAGAAAAATGGTGTTTGCAAAAAGGACATTTAATGCACGCAGGGGTTTTTTTTGTTTTGTTTTGGTCTGTTTTTTTTTTTTCCCTTTGATTTTTTCCTTTTTATCTTTCTCTAATTGTGGAAGTCTGCAATTTCCAATGATAATGATAAGGTCGTAGAAGGGGGTCACACTGTGGGTAGACTGACACCTCCTACTATTTTTGAATTTGAATTATTTCTGTGAGAAATATTAATATATTAAAATCAAGAGGTGTGTGAAGGTTTTGCACTGTCTTGTATCTATTTTCCCTTTGATATTAGCTGAATTTTGAGAGATGTAAGAGAAACTTGAAATTAATGTATATTTTAATGGTGTAGTTTCTCCTCGTGGGGATATTTTGGAGGATGAGTCAAATACTTTCAGTACTTTTAAAATAAAGAACATACATTTTGAGCAGTGGAGAGTTCATTTTGAAGAACTTAAAACTGGTGGTCAGGCAGGAACAACTGCAGGTTTTAAAGGTAGTTTTAATGTTATAACCATAAAACCAACGATTTCCTATTTTAAAAACCCCTTTTTTCCAAAGGAGTAAAGGAATTCCTTTTAAAGGAATGCTTGAATCTTTTTGGTGAAGATAGGCCTCTGATCTCCCTTCGTAGAAGACTATATTTCCTGTTTCAGCACCATGTAAAAAGTAAGTTTTACATTTCCATGACATATGCTACTTCTGAACATTGGTCTGATATAAACTTTCCTCCTCAATTCTATTTGGGATAAATTTGTCTTTTAATATAAGCTCTTCAACTCCTGAAACTATGAAGTGACATCATTTCTGTAGGTCATGGACAGCCAGGCCCCTAGAGTCAGTAGTTACAAGCACTGGTAGACCCTAAGGTTCACCCTTCTAAACTGGAGATCTTCTAGTGGTCAACAATCTGTATGTATATATTTAATTTTTTTAAAGCTTATTAGGAAGGTTAATATAGGTGAAAATTAATCAGAAATTATTTTTATAATGTGTTCTACCCCTTCTGCTCCCCAGTTTTTTTCCCCCTTTAAAAATGTTTTTGCTATTGTAAGTTAATAATCAAAAATGTAAATGAATAATTCCTAGGCAGATATGTAAAATATGAAAACCAAGACATTTTTATTCTGTTATGAATTAGAAGTACACTTTCCTTCTGTGATCATTGTTATTTCACTCGTGAAATGAACTATTGGTATGAATGATTGCTATTAAAAATCTGAGTTTAATTTTCTGGGTGCACTCCATTTTCCTGTTGTTTCACCCACAGTACATGCTCCAAATGAGCTGAAGAAATACTGAACTGCCAGTGAGGAGAAAAAATGGGATTATTTTTGAATCTGTTATTGAAAATGTTGAGTTACTTCAAGTGGTGAGTGATAGTGTGTGGGGTAACATGACTATTGATATTTTCCCCTGGTCACACTCCCTTCCCACCCTCCGCTTGTTTTCTGGTTGAGAAGAGGACTGATGAGGGTCAGAGGGGAAATCAGTCAGCCTGGATCTGAGACACTACCACAACACCAGGAAGGGAGGCAGTGCCCGTCTGGACCTAAAATCCACCTTGCTCCGTGGTGTCTCTGTAGAGATGGTAAGCAGGGACATTAGGATGAGTAAGCACTGGGCAGATATCTGTAATATTACTTGCCCTCTCCCTTTTGAAGCCTTTCCACGCCTCTCGTAGCCTTTTGTGCCTTCAGTGCTGCTCCTCTCTCTCCAGAAGAACTGCATGCAATTTGAAGGGTGTGAACCAAGGGTTGATACAAGAGCAGTGAAGAGATTTTTCTTTGTTCTCTCTCCCTTTTTTGATTGTTTCTGGCATTTTCACTTTGCTTTTATGGAGACATCTATCAAAACACTGAGGTCTTGCTCCAGAATGCTAAATTTGATTTCAGAAACTACCAGTGTCTATGCAGATCCAGGGTTGTCTTTCCCCCTGTGCATCACTTCACAGTTGCACACAATGAATTTCAGCTGCTGTGTTATTGCTCAGCCATTCCGTCTTGTTGGACTCCTTTGTAATTCTCCACAGTCTGCTCACGTTCCTGTTCTTCTGCATAACTTAGTGTCATCAACAGTCTTTACCTCAGGCCTTGTTCCCTTTTCTAACATCTGTGTATATTAAATAGCTCATTTCTCAGCACTAGTGCCAGTAAAACTGAACTGGTGACCTCCCTCTGTTGTGAGAAGTGACCACTTACTTATACTCCATTTCCCAACTTTTAATTGATTTATTCTCACAAGGACTCTCCTTATCCTGCAGTCACTTTGCTTCCCCTGTCATACCAAGCTAGAAGACTGTAGAAATCTTGGGCTGTAGCTGCCATTGTGTGGACCTACATTTTGCCTCCAGAGTGTCCATCTGTCACCAGAGTCACAGATGCCCAGACAAATCACCACTGCACGCTCTTTCCCCAGGCTTCCTCAGATCCTGCCCAGGTTTCCGCTGAAATCCACCATCTCTCTTCTTGTAAGACAGACCTCCTATGGTCCCATCCAAGGTCATGCATCCTGTTGTTTATTTGCCTGATGATTGAATCTTCCACTGCTACAACCTGCTTCTTCCTATCTGGTCTTTAAACTTCCCTTTACTTTAGCTTCCTTTGAAAAAATCTGTCCTTGGACTTACAAATGTAGCTTCCAGGAATTTTCTGTTTGGTGAAGCTTTGTTTTGAATTGGGAGAGGAAGGCCTCTTCTGTCACTTCCTCTGGAGACCCTTCCCTAGAGCCAGGTGCTGCTCCTGTGCACGCATCAAGCACTCCCTGTGAGGGCTGGCAGCATGCAAACTGAGATATGCTGTTTTGCAGGCACATGTTGGTGAGAGGGATTAAGACCTGTGTGGAATATTTTTATAAAACCACAAGATAAAAGGATAAACTAATCTCCAGACATGGGTATTTCATGCTTCTGCATAGTTCTTTTGGACTCATTTTCATTGTCTAGAAGGAGAATCTTCCCCTATTTTGTACAGGAGACCCTTACAGGTTGTGGTATTCCATTTGTACCAGCCTGCCAGATTTCACCTTGCCTTAGCAGTGCTTCTGGGCTATATATGCCAGTATGCAAAGCCTTTGAAACACAAAGGACTGTGATATATCCTGTCATTTCCAGGTTAAAAAAAGGATGAACTAGAGAACTGGATCTTTGCTTCCCTTCTCTATTTGCACTGAATTTCCAAAGAGAACCTGATGGCATTCTTCATTGTGTCTGGCATAAACACATTTGACACAGTGCAAACAGCTCTTTTTGAGCATCAGACAACTTATATAGGCCTTTTTAGAGCAGTGAAAACCAATCAAATTATTAAAATAGTACCTAAAAAAGTTTAATTCTTTTTTCTAGAGGAAATGCATCCCTTCTATGTTTGTGTGTCAGACTGTTACATATTACTGAACAAATATATGAAAGTCTTGCCAATGCCAGTGAATAGCTGCTACGTGGTCTGATATGCAGCAGTGGTGATTTACAGCTTACAGCTTAGTTTAGGTCTCTGGTGACATCTTTCTATGAAATGAATACTACAAGTCAAGTAAGAAAATTTAAGAAATGTGATGATATGATCATTAAATTATTTAGTAGGTGAGTGTTCAATCTGCAGCAAAATATCTTTGAAATGTTAAATTTATGAGTGCTCCCAGATGCCCTTTGGGGGAGCTGGGGAAGAAGAAGAGCAGTCAGGCAGTTTGAAACGAAGCACTCATGCATATTTTGTTGTCAGCAATGACGCTGGGAGAGTTAAATATCTGTGATGGGGTTCAACCATTGCTGGTAACAGGAAGCAACTGTACTTCTTATGAAGGCTGAAATAAAATCTAAACCATACCCAGATGCAGCTCTGAGCACTGAGAGGATGGCCTCCAAGAACTTTTCCCTAGTATGCTGATGAGTGGCTGTGACTTTCAAAGCCCTTCATGGCTTGGGGAGTGACTATCATTTGCTGCCTACCATTTTGGAGCACACTGTAACATTTTGGAGACCTAGGGTGCTGCTGCATGTCTAATTTAGGGTTTTCTGTGGTTTTCTTTTCTTTTTTTTTTTTTTTTTTTTCCTTTTTTTCTTTTCTTTTTTTTTTTATTTCTTCCTGTTATTTCTTTTGGGGCTGGCTTTGAAGTACAACCTCTGTGTGCAGGGTCTGGTTGAAGACCCAAACCCACTCAGCTGTAGGTTATACATGTGGGAAGAAGCAGGGAAGGGCTTGAGATATTTCCCTTCTAAGAAAAGAGGAAAAACAAAGCAAGGCAAAACAAAGAGCAAAGGGAAGAAGCTGCTGGCTGGGTGCCACCCTGAATGGCCTCGTTGTTCTCCAGCTCTCTGGACCTAATTAAGTGACTCCATTTCTACAGGCGATGGCGAAGTCTAATGGCAGCAAAGAGAAGATCACTAACACATGGAGCAGGCCTGTGATGTGGCTTTCTAGAATGAGAGATTGCAGTTGCTGGAGGAGGGCAGAAAGGATGAGGAGTACAGGGAGAGGAGGCAAGGAGGTCCCTCTGCAGAGACAAAAGTGGCAGACGCAGGGAGGAGTTTTGTTTCTTCTCAGGAATGCTGGGAAGAATCAGAGAGAGTTTAATTTCAAAGTCCAACAATGCAGCTATGGCATTTGTTTCCAATTCAACAGGAATGAGCGTATGGTTTGAACAATTCTTTCGAGGTTCCTGGCAGGGGGAACATAACTCATCTCAGCTGGCTGTTTTAGGAGATCAAATGACACAAAGATTTTCACTCAAAGCCTAGGATATCCTTCTGGCAGCCAGAGACCATGCACATCTTCACAGATTCACCATTAGCTCTAATGGGGACCAAGAGCTGCGTGCTGCGTAAAAAACTGCTTGCTTACAAAACAATCTTATTACTGCCAGATGTTGGCTCCCTGCCCACTTTTACATAATTCAGGCTTTTCTTTGCTCAAGATGTTACAATTCAAAGGTGCTTTAGAAGTTTTCTTTTAAGAGACTTGATAATACCATTTTCCTTATTCTTTTTTCCCCCCTGCTCAGAGTGGCTCTTCTGCCAGCACACGCTGCAATCTGGCGTATGTGGTATACATTAACATGTACATCCAGGAACAGCAGAACTCCTTCTTAGCTCTACCTCTGGGTTGATTCAAACAAGAATAAAAGTATCTATAAGGCCATACTGTCTGGGTCCTGATGGTTCACACACCCCAAATACAGTGTGTCTCTTTGTATCATTGTTTCAGATGCTGTCCCACATAGCAAGTATAGTGGTCTTTTTTTTTTTTTTCCCCTTTTTTCCCTTTTTTTTTTTTTTTTCCTTAAAAAAAAAAATAAAAATGAAGCTTTAGGTAGTGGGTTATTCTAAATGTCCAAATATGGATAACGGAGTCTTAAGAAAGTGACATACCCCTGTAAGCAAACTTCTCCATGTGGACACTGGGACTTTGACTTCATCCTTCATCTATAAATCAAATAACTCTCAAAGAAGCGTCATAATGAGCCTGTGACATAATCCCTATTGAATCTGCAGTGGGTTACCCAAAGTACCAATGAGCAAAAGTTGTTTTTACAAGACTATCCTGGTAGGTTGCCAGCAGAATTGGAAACAGTTCTTCAGTTCTGCCTCTGAGCTTTTTGCTTTACTTGCTTCAAATCAGACAGAAGTTACCTGGCATGCCTAATTTAGCCTGACCACCTAAAATGTGTGGATCTAGGTGAGACTGGTTATCAAGGCTCCCTTTATTGCCAGTGAAGAGAGGACAACTTTGAAAGCCAATACATTCCAATCAAAGGGAGGCAGGCCAAGTGGGAAAACCTTCTCCAGAGGTCTCTGTACAGTGTGATACTTGACACATTTGCTTGTGCCCAGCTAATGACTTCAACTGTCCCTGGGGAACAGACAATGGTCCATGATGTCCTTATTATATAGTATTCTTGTATTTCCTATTCTGTAACCAGGAAATTCAACAGTGCTAAGAAAATTGTAGTGACTTAAAGGAAATCACGGAAAAAACAACACTGTACTTGTGAGATTCTCCTGTATTTCAATACCAACATCAGGATAATACAAGTTTGGAAAGGGTGACTTTAACCCCTTTATTTCACTCTGTCTTTGGAGAAACAGTCTTGTAAATTGCAGGATAATCCCATCCTGCAGTGCAGTTGTGTGAGCTGATGGAATAGTTTCCCCCACTACCATTCATATTCACGGTTTTGAATGAACCATTCTCACTCGGAAATCAGTTCCAGTGTGTTTTTACCATGCAAGTTCACAATTTTCTAGTGACATCTAGACCGCTTAACGTCCTCCCCCAGCCTAAACATATCCCTTCTCATGCTTAGACTAAACACCATTGTTAGCAAGAGAATAAAGAAATGATGGCAATAGTTGTAGGGAAACATAAGCAATAATAATTTATTGCCATTCCGGTTCTGAGAGCTATTTTATATTTTATCTCTTTAGTGTGTTTTATTTTCCTTTGACTTTACTCAATGCAGAGGACTTATTTCACAAAACACTGGCCTTATTTCACAAAACATCATAATAATTAGAACATTATGAGTGATATGAGTGTCTTGAAAAAGCAGAATAAATCTTTCTCCCTTTTAGTGGACAAGTAGTTGAGATGGATAGCTTTTTTTTTTTTNGGAAGTTGCTTTGCACATTTTTTTTTTTTTTTTTTTGATGGCTGTGAGCTAAGAGAATCTGTTTACCCCAAATGGGATGTTTTTTCTGTGCTGTCCTGTTGCTGTGCCCATTATGAGAGTCTCTGAAGGCCAGTTTGTGCTTAGCAGGGAAGACTACACATTTAATTCTCTTTCCCTCATATGGAAGTATAATTTTTATCTCTGTTGGAGTCTCACCTGTAACATAAGAGTTTTAAATGTTTCTCCTGCTTCTGAGTCTGAATTCCTTGCTCAATATTAATTACATGCTGTGCTGAGACTTGTATGATCAGATGTTGCCCATTTTTGCTGGCTGGGGTAAAGACTCACTGTGTTATGCTTCCTGGAGGAGCTAGCTGGTAACACGGTCTGGTTGAAATTAGTAATTTTTACCTTCTTAGATACATCAGTATTTGGAAATCCATTTTGGTTTGACTTAAAATAAAAACACATTGCTTTATGATTTCATGTAAAACAAATTGATTCAGAAAATTAGGATGTATAAGTAAGCAATTGTTTGTTTTAAAATGCAGGCATTTCAATACAGATTAAACAGTGTATTTTGAGATCTTCTTTTGATATTTTTTCCCTTTATAAAAGGAATATTTTTCTGAGATGTCATGACATAATGTACAAATAACAAAAAATCCTCCCAAACCAAAATTCTCTTAAAATCAGATTTTTTTTTCTCAAGTAAATAGTCATGACATTTCTCTTTTTAAAGTGTTTTCACTGGAATAAATGCATTTTTTCAAAATGTCTAACAAAAGCAAACACTTTGAAAACCTTTGGGTGACTGTAGTTGGCAAGAATTTGTTTTCAGGGACAGACACTGCTTAGAAATAGAAGAAGAAACACAGAGTTGTCAACCAACTACTTCTGCTACTCATGGACTATTGAATGAAATGTTTTGTTAGTTGTTTTTTTTTTCTTTCCATAAACCTTGTTGGTTTTCAACAGAGAAGTAAAGACATGTTGCAGCAGGCACACATTTGGCTGTTGCACTGAAAACATGGAAGCAGCAGGTTGAAATCTGCCAGTCTCTTTTTTCCTCTGGGCTCTCTGTTTCCCAAATCCAGCTGCACAAATTGTCTGTGGGGTGTGCATGTGCCCACACGCACATGGAGGGAATGGCAGCTCCATCACATTATCTGGAGCGTGCATTTCCCACCAGATAGTGCTGACAGAAGAATCTCAGCCGTGCTGGTAAATCCATATGTACATATATAACTGAGGAAGGAGAAACAGAATATCATTGGAGATGGCCTGGGGAATATCTAGCTTGGAGCTTTAAGCATGTCACTTTTAGCCCATGATATTAAGATTCAGTCCATGCATTGCTACAGTCCATGCACAGTGTTCTCACACAAGGGATGGGCATTATTGGTTATTCTTTGATGGAGAAGCTCTGCAGAAAAAACCCAACCATTATTTTATTAATATTTTGGGGTTTTTTTCTATTCACTTTCAAGACCATTTAATAGGTCATGACCTTGTTTTCTGAGAGTAGTGCATTGAAGAAAGAGAAGGGAAAATAATTCTGTGTTTTAATACTGAGCATCTACTTGATCCTTTAGTTTTCGTGCACTGCCAGTCATAACATGGATGTAAATAATGGTTAGCAAGTTCTGGTGTACTTGTAAGATTGTGCAAAAACTGTTGGGATAATTTGGTGAAATGATCTTTAGAAAAGCACTGTCATCATTCAAGAAAACAATCAGTTAAATTCGCATAAGCTTGCTTTATTTTTCCCTTACAATAAAACAGTACGCAGAAACACAAGCCTCTATTCAAAGGATCATTTTAGGCAGCATTTCTGAAAAAGCCTTTAAGATTTCCAAATCATTAGTTTTCCACAATGATCTGTGCTTTCCTGGTACTGGAGCCTAGGGTCAATGTCTTGTGAGTCAGGCAAATGTTGAGTCATTTTTCAACATCCCATACTAACATACCTACTTGATCTCATCCCAAATCACAACTGAACTGAAAAATCAGATCACACAACTTGTTGAGGAGAAAGTCTTAGCTAGGTTTCACATGCTGAAATCTACTAGTTAGAGGGGTTTTCTGAAGATGTGAATGATATCATTGTGAGCAATTTTCAGTGTGCTTTTGCCCTATGACACAGGACAAAAACTTTTCAAGCTCTGTCAGCAGCATCTTTTTACAAGAAAGAAGTGGAATTTTTTTCTTTGGGGCCCCTGCATAGCAAACTGCCTGTGACACATATGTCACACAGCGAGATGGGTTGAAAAGCAGAGTATGTAATTACACTGGGTTTGGCTGGTCCAACTCCTTTCAAATTGGGAAACTGGCTGGGCACTGGATTGTTGGATAACACAGGTGCTCTGAGCACTCTTCATAGATATCTGTTTCTTTACTCTTTGTAGGTTAACGAAAGAGTAAAAACCCCTCAGTTGACAGGTAAAATGAACAATGGTGAATCTTGGTAGTGCTAAATCTCCCATGCCTTATCTTTTTCTATGGTCTTTTGAGATGGCAACGTCTTTTTTACAGTTTTCTCCTGAAACAGAGAGATCTCCTGTGAATCTTGGGAGAAATGATGTGGGCCTTGGTGCAGGGTAAAAAGAGGTATCATAGCTTCAGGTATTAAAATGAGAAACTGGTAATGGAATTGGTTTGCCCAAAAGCAAACATTTACCTTTTGGGCACCTATAACAGACACTAGTCATCCAGGCACCAGTCACCCATGGAAACAACCACTTTCTAGAGCACAGCCCATGTTTTTCTGGATGGCCCCCTTAAGCTGAAATGACTCACGAGCCAGCTGCCTGCATGGGGACTGACAAATCCCACCCTTTCCTCTGCTGACTCCAACACATATTCCAAACACACATAGAAGTCATGCATGCTGACTCTCTCTTGGCAGTGTGCAAGCTCTCCCTTGCAGAGATGCTTGTAAAGAGGAACTGGGGACAGTGCATCCTCTTGGTTTGTTCTCCAGACACTTGGCGTTGGATGTCCCTCTCACTCTTCCATACTCTAACACCTTGAGTGCCGCTGACTGCCGGTGGCCTCTCTAGTGGCCACTCCGGTGCCGTGACCTTCCCCGGTGAGACCGTCCCAGAGTGGGTGTCTCAGGCTTCCGAGGGGCACAGGCACTCAGTAGTGATAAAGCTCTTTTGTGAGGCTGCACGAGGCAGCTGGCTCCGGCAGCTCCTTCAGGCAACGCAGGAACAAAGCAGGAGGCAGGTGTCCAGTCTGGAAAATCCTTTATTCAGCAGGAACCGGCAATTGAATGCAACTGCTGGCTCAGGGTGTGGGATTATATAGGGTTGGGGATAGGCGGGGCTAGCAACTGGGACCAATCACGGGGAGAGTTGGGAAAACAACCAGTTGGGGAGAGGATCCAAAACGCACCAATCAGGGAAGGGGAAAAACCAGGACATGGGGAAACAACCAATGCGGGGTAACAAATTAACATAGAGCCTCAAGGGCCCATGGGATGAAACATTTTACTCTCTCTAACTTGAGAGACAGTCTCCCAAGGAGACTTCCCTGTGGGGAGGTTTGCCATTGTGAATAGAGCTTATATGCTGTGCTCTCTCCATGGGAGGGCAAGCTCCCTCAGGTAACCTCAGGGGTTACCACACTCGAGGAGAAAACATATCAGTCAATGAAGGCAGTTAGATGTGAGAGGGAAGAAAGATTGGTTGGCTGAGACCAACATACTTTTCTCACCAAAATATGCCTTAACTGCTGGTGCTGTTCAGAGCTGATCCACTTTGGTGCAAATCTGAGGCACCCTAGCAGGCCTCTTTGCCCCATTCATGATCCCACATAATCAGGCCTTCTGAAGGATTTGTCCACCCTGCTGGAAGGCATAAGTGTATAACCAGAAAGCATCAGCACCTGTGTGTGGGGTCCCAAAGTAATAGGGAATCACACTGGTCCAGATTGTGTTACCCTGAATCTGGTAACTGCAGTGGGAATACATTCAGTTTCTTGGGATAAGATTAGACTTTTTTAAATTAAAAGTAGTGATGCAGTTGCTCATTCCTTCTGTTTTCATACTAAGCAGTAAATTTTGAGTGAACAGATCCATATGTGTGAGAGATGTTATTCTGTTCAACAATTAAGAGGAGACATCAGGCAGATATATAGACAACCCCCTCAATTTGTTGTCTTCACTATCAGAACCAGGCTCTGATGTTGGTAATTGATGTACCAAACAGACTGAAGCTGAGACAGAAGAGAACAACAAAAAAAGTCACAAGTCCAGGCTCTTTGAATAACATATAGACTAGTGACTTGTGCTCTCTTACTCTCAGTAGGATTTGGCTTTTAAAGAGGTATTGCACTGAACTGAAATTATACAAAAGAGAGCAGTTTTCAAATTTAAGTTCTGCAGGAACTTTCTTAATCATATAGCAAGATGTTCTCCCTCAGAGAAGAAGTAAGTAAAAGGTTTCATCAAGACCAATAATCTTAGTCTGACCTTTCCTTCACTTTCCCAGGATGCTTTCAGTTGTCTGTGACTTTTTGGGTGATGTGCCCAGACCTCATCCAGACAAGGAGTCAGGATTCAGCAAGAGTTCACCCTAGGATCTGAGAGTGTGAAGTACTCTTGGGTCCCACAGTCTAGACATAGCTCCAGGGAAGGTTTCCTTTCCACTTGTTTTTGGGTTGGTTTGTTTGATTTTTTGTTTGCTCCCTTTTTCCCTTTTTTTGTATATTTTGAACTCTGAACTGAATTACTGCAAGTTATGTGAGCACTGGTGCTTAATTTAAGTGACCATTTTGGGACAATGTACTGCCTTGATCTCATAGTGATCAATGAAGGAGAATACACTTAGAAACCATCCTCATTTCACACTAATTGTAGGCAAATGTAATTTTGCCCTTAGATTCAGGTCAAACCATGAGGTCTGGAGGTGTTGCTCTCATAGATGTGTCACGTAGGAGTTTGCATGTATTCAGGGATCCATTCCTTTTGAAACCAAAACTTTCTCATTCATCTTATTCCACTAGTATTATAATAGGAGCTCCTGTGATTTGTTCATGCACAAGTTGTTAAAACACTGGCAGCTCTTTTTCCCAGTGCATGTTTAGTGTGGGCAGACAAAGCCAAGCCATGGCAAGCAGCAAAACTGAGGAGGATTCTTCATTACCATTTTATTTCCTTACTGCTATCTGAAGAACAATAGAACATGCTGCTTTTACATGATGAAGAGAAAACAGTGTAAGAATCCAACAGCTGTAGTTTAGAAATAGCCCTTCAAAAACAAACCAAGAGCAACCTGACAACATGATTTTGGTAGGTACTGTAAACAACCCTCTGATCGACTTGATGCATTGTGAGTTATGCATCATACATGGTAAAAATATCTAGATGTGTTTTCCTCATGTGTGTTCCCAGACAGCTGGAGGCTGGATAATAGTACAGCTTTAAATACAATAGTAACTCCCAGCAGTGCCAACATTAATTTTTCTTCCTTATAGCACATGGCTTTGAGTGCTTAAATGTTTAAAAACATTTATCTTTTGGATGGAATAAAAAGTGATCCCTTTTAAGTAGCACTGACTGTCGTGTTCTCCAAACAGAATAAACAGCCAAGATCTTCTGGCACAGGAGGCTGAGAGTTAATTTGATCTTTGGTGTAATAATATTAACAAGTAAAAGCTTATTCTGCTTTTATTTATAATAGATAGTGGCATCTTAATACATAGATGGCAAAGTGTGACTAAATAATTTAAACCTCCCATTGATACGGATGCATGGATAGAGCTAAGGACAGACTGCTTAGATCTCGGGTGGGGTTCCTTCTTAAAATTTCATCTCCCAGCTTTTACATATTCTTCTTTTTAAATCTTTCACATTTTTATACTGTGTGAGCAAGGGCAAATTTATCTGTTATGTGTGCAGTGGCTGAGGAGAATCAACCAGAGTCATTACAGAATGCTTTCCAAAGTGTCTCACAGCTACGTAAAAGCATATTTAGCAGTCAAAAAAATCAATACCTTAAAAAAAAAAACACATTGGAAAACCTCCACCTCCCTCAAGGATTTTTATTCTATCATAAAGACAGTAAGGTTTTGTTATAACCTCTTAGACTTTTATTAATACCAGGAAAACTGAAATGGATATCAGTGCTGTGTTCTTTAAGGAGAAGAAGATGACTTGAGCAGAAATATTTTTCACTTAGATTTCAAATCCCAGATAAAAGCAGAAGCTTCCAGAACTGTAGGGTGTCTTGACAACAGAAGGTATTTCTTATAATTAAGATTGCCCTATGCAAGGCAATTTTTTGGTTTTCTCAGTTTGAAATATGTAAAACATAAGTTATCATCGGGAAAAGAATAACTAAATACTAATTTTATTACAAAATTTTGGGCTTGGATAACAGGTATTTTCTGTCTACTACTGTGGAGAGGAGCCAGAAGTGGGGAAAGCAATTGGAGGACTGCTTTGCACAAGGATCTGCTTTCCCAGTCACTCGACCCATGCCCAGCTGGAGGGTTGAAGGGATCAAGACCAAAACAGTGAAAGAAAGAGGGATCTTCATAATGGTAACCATTATGGAACAGTTTGTGCTTCCCCAGAGATCTGTCTGGGGTACTGCAGCACACAGTCAGGTGGATGTAAGGTTTTCTTCCATATGGCCTATCCTAGTTTCCCTCCTAGGAAACTTGGACAGGGGTAGGAGCTGCTTTGTCCTGGCTGATTCGCAGCCAGGTTAGCTGGGAGACTAGTACATAGAGTGCACCTTAAAAGAGAAATCATGGTTTGGTCAAAAGACCTACCAGAAGTGCCCAAAGACACTTGCCTCTTCCAGCCTGGCTTTGTAGGGAGCAGCAATGTGGGCTTGGGGTGTGTACTGGGGGAAGTGCTCTGATGGTGAAGGCTCAGTGCTAATGTGACCTTGATCACTTCCCAAATCCATGGTTATGCCATTGCTATGCAGGCTCCTTTGCAGGAAACATGTCTTTGTGTCTACTGAGAGGCACTTGGGGTTTTTATGGTATGAAGGGAATTGCTCTTGCTTCTCAGCCTTTGGAGCTTCCAGTCAGTCTTGCACATGGAAGCACGCTCTCTCTTGATGAGTGTGAAAAATATTCTTTGACCTAGAGAGACCTTCAATCCTTGCGCCCACAGCTTTTATCACATCTGCTGCAGTTGGTACAAGAGTCTGAGCTACAGCATCATGAGGTGCAAGTGACGGGCTTTGTGAGTGGGCATTAGAAATGCTGTGTTTGTTATTTATAAGTTAATGGCACTGTTTTCATAAATGATGTACGGATGACTGGTTGCTTAGCAGAAACATGGCCCAGAAGCCAGACCTATAAATAAGACAAAGTTACAAAGAGTAGTTCTATTTCTGTGGATAAAGCTATGTGTTTTTCAGTGAACTCAGTTGCAAAGTACCTCTACATAGAGTATTTTTCTGTATTTTGTTGGAGATTAAAACTCCCTGGTGGTCTGGTTTTTTTTCAGTATAATACAAACACACGCATTGTGTGGTCCACACATAAGCCGAAAACTACCTGAATATCAATCAAAACTTACTCTTTTTTTTTGGCTTTTGCATGCAACTAGTATTCTCCTGTCAGTTACCTAAGTCAATATTTTTCAGTTTAATTTTGTATGTTAAAATTTTATATCGTGCAGCGTAGTCGTTGTTTCCAAGGAGCCTGAGTCAAAAGTCTTAGTGAAGCAAAGGAACAGACAAGAAAAAGCTCAATGGAAACAAGTGATTTCACAATTTTATTCTTTCTGCTTTCCTTTATGATTTCTACAAGTAGGTTCACTGAGAGATTTCTAAAACTCTGCCTTAAAAGCTGTTCTGTTCATGACCTTGTAATGCTTTTCAGAAGCACTTCAGTATGTCAACCAACAAACATACAAATTTTTTTTTTTCTCTCTCTCTCTTTCAGGTAGTTTCTTAGAAGCAACTTTCAAACCGACATATTTTTTGGAATATATACAAGATATGAATCTGAACCACTTGAGACAACTCTAAGAAGCTTATAGAAAGCACTGTAATATGTCTGTGGTATAAACTTTGATAACTGCCTCTCAATATACCCAGTAAGCTGACATGAGGCTAGTGATTAACTGACTGCTGCCTTCTTGAATTTTGGTATACTGGTGTTTTCATTACTAGATGGATATATTCAAATAGCATTATCAATGGATTGGGCATGAATGATAAAGATGTTGTTATTATGGTCAGGATTCAGCAACTTGCAGCCATTGCTTAGAATAGTCATCCAAAATTTGTATAGGACTTTTGCTGGTTTTTTTGGTTGTGGTTTTTTTTGGTGTTCTTTTTTTTTTTTTTTTTTTTTTTTTTTTTTTTTTTTTTTTTTTTTTTTTTTTTATCTTTTTTTTTTTTTTNTGTGTTTGTTTTTTTAAGCAGCAAGTTTAAATCTAGATATTATTTATAACAAGTTTATTCCTTGATGAAAAAAAAGTGGGTAATTGTTAGTTCTAGGTGTGTATGCAGAGAAAAAAAAAACAACTGTGTATGAGAAAAGGATAAAAGAGATTTGTATATGAGAAAACAGTTAAAAGGTCAACCATAGGCTTTATTTATAATAACAGATAAGATTTCACCCATGCATTGCAAGGAAATAAGGCATACTTGGAGTCTGTGTCTGTGTGTGTAAGACATTCCTCTCTCTCTATTCCTCCCTGGCTCCACTGGCAAATTTCAAAAGAAGCCTAAGTGATAGACTTTCAATTCCATATGTTTGGATGACTGGCTAAGGAGATCATGCTGTGATCCTGAGGAAAGAGGCTTGTTGGACTGTTTAAGAAAAAAGAAGCCTTGGGAGGATGGGATACACAGGGAAGCAGTTACATCTCAGCCAATATGTGGGAGCCCTGGTCAGAGCAGGGAGGTTCATAGTTTCTTCCCACTGTGACCATAGTCCTCTGAAGTGTCCATACACAAGGGAAAGGAGAGTTTCAATTCCTTGTATCAAAGGAATCACCCCAAATATACACATGATTTTTGTTGGAAGTGGTTGTTCTGTAAGGGAATATAATAACTGCGGGTTTTTTTCAGACTAAAAATACTTTTTGAGGTAAGAATTTCTTATCACAACTGAACCCCCAAGTCACTGAGGACTGTATCTCCAAGTGGCACCTGTTATTTTTTGCAGTTAAATTCTTCAGTTCTTTCTGTCTTTTTTTCTCAGGGCCCCAAGTAGGTAAATTGGACTTGCCAATGGTGCCTGAACTGCAACACCTATTTACATATTCACTTTTTTTTTTAGGAACACACCTTCATTTGTCTGAAGTTTTTGTTTGACTAAGTGGAAGCAGCACATCAGACTTTTATTGCTCTTTTGCTGCCATTTTTAAACTGTAGCTGAGGATGGCTGAGGTGAGTTCACAGCTGCAGCCTCCTCTCATGGGAAGGTTTTGGAGAGACAATGTGCAAAATAAGCAAATACCAGTTTAAACCTTGCCAGCCATTACCTGGTGACCAGAGGGGCTGAAAGACCCTAAAGGCTTTTGGAACCACATTGTAATTAAAATAATGACTTTGCAATGAAAATAAGGAGAATATTCCAGTACTTGCACATTTCTGGAAGAATTTAGTTCAGATGCAGATGAAAATTCTGCCTACCCTGAACTTCCTGAAGAAACCTCTGCTTCTTAGGCTCTTGTGTACTTTCATCACAAGGAGTCACAGCAAATTCAGCATAAAAAGATTTAAATCTTCCCCCATCATGGCTGAGACACCACATCCAAGGGGAAAATACACCTCTTGGCTATTTTTCCTAGATTAGTAAGACCTTGGTTCTCCTCTTTAGACCTCTGAGTGTATCTTTAGAGCGAATATCTGTTAATGGATATGGAGCATTAGCATAATTTTCAGTAAGAGATCAGATCATCACAGTGGTAGAAAATCTGCCTTGGAGACCCTTGTCTGGGACAATATACCTCTGGATTCTTCCAAGTGAATCCTCTGGGGGGAAAAAGGCAAAGCATTTTTGTTTTATTCTTTATTAAGAAAGTCCTTGGAAGATTGAATTTATTGTTTTAGGTCTAGTTCTGGCTTGTGAGAACCTCTTTACCATTTTTTCCCCCCGAATTCATGTGAGCTAAGCCTAAGCCCATTTAGCTCTAAGGCTAGAATTTTTATTTTATAGTTTTTATTGAGAACATTATAGTGGATGTGATGTATGACTGAATTAATAATTTTCAGATTTACAGAAGTCTGTTTTGAAAGACCAGGGAAGAAACATGTGCAAACTGGTATAGTTGTTTAATTGCAAGTTAGCTTGTTGCAACCACCAAAAGAAACTTATGTTGCTAGGGTCTCATCCATGTTGGTTCAGCATGCATTTGACACTGTGAAAGAACCAGGATTGTGAGCCTGAATCATTATTGTGACAAAAGGGTCATAACTTTCATTACTTGAATTGAATTATCAGTTTCCTTGTTGATATTCAGGACATTTTAGTAGCTTGGCCATTTCTTCTCTGCTCACATTTCAGTATAAAAGTGATTAAACAACAGGCTGAACTTAAAGCACTGCAAATAAAAGTCTGAGCATAAAATTAAGAGGCAGGGAATGAAAGGCTATGACAGATAAGAGTCTAAAAAGAAAAGCCTCAGATGGTTTGATGTGATCCATCAATATGCTTAAACACCTGTGGGGTTTTGTGAGGAGTTGGTTGATTTGCTTCTTTTTTGTTAAAAGATTCAGGAAATAATATTCCTCCATGCAGTTTTATTCATAAGGAGCTCCTGATTTTCAAATTATGCTGGGCAGATTTCCTAAACTCACAGGTTGCATTGTACTTCCTGGTAGGAGGAGAGTAACTCACACAGATGGGTTTTTAAGTGGGGATTCTCATATCAGTAAATGAGATTACTCCTTGAAATAATCTTTTTCAAAAAATGTTGCTGACTCCAAACATGTCCTTTGGGCTATTTCCTAAAAAGTTAACAATGTATGTCCAGAAATGTAAATGAAACACTTGTTTAGAGGAGTGTTTTCAGAAAAGATTTACAATAGTCCCTCTCTGCTGCTTGTGGTGGTCTAAAGTTTCACCTTGACAGTGTTGTTTTGGGAAGAAAACAAAACCAAGGCTCTTCATAAAGTGTAGGTTTCCTTTGTAGATTAACCTGGTGCTTACCCATGGGCACAGGATTCAGTTCTGGTACTTCTCAGATTACTTAAGCCAAAACTTACACTATATGACCCAGGAATTTTTTTCTATGGTGTGATTACCCTGGGCTGAGGATTACTGTGGACACAGCATTGTTGGGACTCTGAAGTATCCCCTGCACAACAATCCCAAAAGATCAGCCCTCCATAAACATTTCAGTATAGACAGTCACATGAGGGCATCATCTGTTTTGATATAAGAAATTAAAACCTACCCCTTACAACAAGAAAATTGTCACAAGCTCTGTGAACTACAGGAAGATTCTTGATGTAGGTTAAGGCTACTATTTCAGGCAGAAATCTCAAAATATTGAAGTTATATCTGTAAAAAAGAGAAAAGATGAAAAAGTAAAGAATCATATGTCTGAAGCTCTGATATTTGTGCAATTGGATGGGTTGTACTGAAGGGGTTGAAGAGAGGCACTGAGCTTAGCTGCTTGCTTTTACTATTTTGCATGAAAACAGTAAACTAAAAAGATAATGAGAAACTCTGCCAACTGTGCATTTACAAAATATTTGCAGTTAGTACTGTCTCCCATTCCTTGATTCTGCAAAATCCTCTTTCCAAATTTGTTTATACCTTAATACCTTAAAATAAGAAATACTAGTCAACTCAAGTATCTGACAAATAGCATGGATTCCTATTGTTATTAAAAGTTACCCAGCTGGAATAACAATGCCCCACTGCTTGCCAAATCGACACCATCACAGCTCAAAGAGATAAAATTGTAACTGAATACTCTCACATGCACAATGAAACTGTCCTGAAATGCTCCCTGCTCACAGCAAGCTGGGTAAAAGTTACTTCACTCTTAGTAGTCAATGTTAAATTCTCTGCTTCCAAGGTTGCTTTTTCACTCCTTACTTCTTCCCCTTGGAGGTTTGTCTAATACATTTCTCTCTTTGGGTACATCACATAGATTTACAAAATTCCTTAATAAGAGATTTCATGCTACCAAGAGATTTGACTTGACATTAGGGCAACCAGTCCCCCATCACTAGCTCATGTAATTTTGATTTATGCATCCCATAATCAACCTGTTGCACATGATAGCACTGGAATGCTGCCCCTTTTTAGAAGTAACAACTTCACCCATGGAAAGTCATTAGCTCTATGGCAGCTCAGAGGTAGAAATGGGGAGGACAAAGCTCACTGGAAAGGTACCTACAGAAAAGGTCTCCACTTTGAAAAAGTTTTAAAAAACCTTGAAAATGCTTTTGAAAGCCCATAAAATTGTGTGGCATATGCCAAATGACCTGTGAAATAACCATCCACAGCTGTGGCTGTAAGAAAAATTACGTACCACTGCTGGCACTCATATTGATCTGATAAAACCTTTCTAATGTGAAATCATCAGGCCTTTGAAAAGATGAACCTGCGCCATCGGGAAAGAGCATGACACAAATTTCAGAGGAACAAAGGGCCACTGCCACCAACAGCAGCAGCTATTGAAAATAAGAAATAGAGAATAGATTTCTGGGAATGCATCTGAAGTTGCAGATGATCTGCTTTGGAGATTAGTCTGGCACAGCAACAGAAAGTCACATGCACAAGACAGAAACTCTCTTTCTGCAAGAAACTCTGTATAGCAAATCTGATTCAACTTATTCTGTGGAGGGGACCAAATTATCATTTAAATTGGGAGTTAGTAGATCCTAATGTGTGCTTAGGACTCATTCATACCCCTTTTATAGCAGATGTAAATTGAAGATTTATAGCAAGGCTGAATTGTGGAGGCTGTTTACTTACTGACCTGTATTGTATTTCTTTTTGTTTGCTCATTATGCCAGAACTGTGAGTTGGGAGAGAGGAGAGATGACATTTTTGATGGGTTTTTTTCTCCTTTTTTCTTTCCCTTTTTTTCCATTGTCTTTTTGATCTCCTTTGTGCAGCTTTCCCAATCAGCAGTAACATGTACCAGGCTCCATGGCTGTTACTTTGATGAAACCAATGCCATCATCTGACACCAATCAGCTACGTCAGTAATAAAGGTGAATATTTGACTTCTTGTTGTCTGAGGTTCATGTTACTAGCTTGAGGGCATGAACAGAAAAATGGAGGAATTTTAGTTGATCTGCTGGCCTCAACTTATTTTTTGTTTGCCCCAGGAAAGTTACCTTCGTGAATAACTTTTTTTTGTAAACTCTTCTAAAGCATGGATTGTTAGATTCTGCATTACATTAAACGTCCTAGCGTGTCACACACAGGCACAGCACATGGTTCTACTTATTAACCTTATTAATAGAGGAGAGTGAAATACAAACCTTGTGTACAACACCCACGCAGATGGCCACCCTCAGACGAATCCCCTGCCAAGCTGTTACCAAGTACCTCTCAAATGTTTGTCCTAGCACTGCATGACTGGGACTTGCTGCCAGTGATCAGAAAATGCCTTTTTGATTTCCAGGCTTAAAACTAGAAATTGGTAGCTAATGTTTTCCTATATGTATTATTTGTCTGGGAGCTGCTTTTCCTCAGATGTCTTTTGTTTTTGCCAGGGCATTTACCAGCTGGCAGGATCTCTACTTGCTTGCGGTTTGAAAGACGGTCATAAATGGTTTATAAACCCCCCAAACTTGAATAAGGCTAGTAATGGTAGGTTCCTTATGTGGTGAGACAGGAGAGAATGGCAGAGATGCACACACATCAGCCTTTCTTCCTGTTGCCTGCCTGTGACTTGCAGAATCCCAGCCATGAACTGGGATTCAAACCAGAGCTTGGAGGTAATAATAAGCTAGAAAGATTAGCAGGTCCAGTTTTACTTTTCAGGTCATGGGATGATGACTTTTCAGGGGTTTGTCTAGGAAACAGAGCATCTTTCTTTTATTTGGATTTTAGGAAAGGGATAACTGTGGAGCAGAGAGCATTCTCTTATCTCTGTAAGACTGTAGTAAGTGAAAAAGAAAGTAGCCCTATGCATCTGCCTGTCTCACAGTGAGGAAACAAGAAGTCTCCTCTCTTACCTACTGTCTCTCAAAGAGCATGGCTTTAGGGACTTTATTCCCTGTCATCCTTGCTCTAGAGAGCAGATCTTGGAGGCCAGGCCCAGGAACACATTGCTCTGTGTGATGCTCTTGCCGCTTAAGAACGACTTCTCTGGGGACAAGGTAAAACAGCATAGCAGGTGTTCTTTTGTTGCAGTATCCATGGTAAACCCTGAAGTATTTTGAAGCAAACATACAGAAGGCCTTAGTGATTGCTACAGCACAGTCACACAGAGGCTATAATGCTTTCTCCATGGTTTGAGTTTGATGACAGTAGAGTTTTGGATAGACACCAACCAGCAATTTCCGGTCCTTGCGGGCCATCCCCCAAAGCAAGTTTACATATCAGCTCAGCTGGATTCAGTTGTCACTGAAGCAGAAATCCTGTGTAGTCCCATTAGCTGCTAGTGTAGCCCTCATTACTTCACTGGAGTGGAGTAAGCAAAATCAAGATAATTTTTTTTTAATCTATTTTTCTTTTGACTGAGTCTTACATTAATTTAAAGGCAAGTTACCTTGCTGGAAAGACATTGTTGAGTGCTCTCTCCTGGTACTTGTTTCTTGTTCTTTTTTCTCTCTCACCTCTTAAATTGGTACAATTTCTAAGTGGCTAGTCCTGGAAAGTGCTGAAATACAGGAATAGTATGTCCTAAACACGTGTGAGTAAATAATGACCACACAATTCTCACATCCAAAGAAGACTCTAAACTAGGTTGGTTTGCACCTAACATAGTCCACAGCTCGCAGTTTCAGGTATCAGCATGAAGCTGTTTCACTTCAGACCTTCCCTGTGTTGGCCATGGTGGAGCTCTTTGGAAATCATCAAGTTCACCTCAGACTGAGCCACTCTCCCTTGCAGAGAAATCTCCATTAGCAGCTTTGGGAGTATCTGTATGCATGTGATATGCAGTGTAGCATCCCTATTGCTATCAGTGGGATCTTAACCAGGGCTGGGCAGGGCAGGATAGAGTCCTTGGCAGTGATGGTGGCTTAGAAAATCACAAGCTCTCTGAACAACACATTTCAGACTTGGAGCCTGGCATTTCATCTGGGAGCTCTGAGCTGTGCTCAGATCTCTATTGTATCACCTTGCCCCATGCTGTGTGGCTATAAAAAGCACTGAGGATTCTAGATCTGGTCAGAATGGGTTTTGAAACCACATTTGCTTGATATAAAGGGAGGTAACTGCTGCCATCCTCATTTCTCAATGGTCATGAGTTAAACTGCTGAAAGTTTGCATTCTCCCTCCCAAACCAAACCTCTATGACTTCATAAGGTCTGTAAAAAAAACAGCGAGGGACACTTAATGCAAATCATCCTATTTCTCATCAGATGTATTTATGCTCTGCATGTGTCCATTTTATTCTGAGAGCTTGTCATTTTATGATATTTCTTAATAAGATAAACACTGGGAGCCTGGCACGTGTCTTCTCCCTCAGTCCCTCACTGTGTTGGGAGCAGGGCAGGGCAGGACTCAGCAGGAGCAAGCAGTGTAGGCACTCCCTTTGGAGAAGAGTGCTGGTCCAGGTACTGCTTGTACCTTCACCTACTGCAGCTGAAAGCAAAATCAGAGTTTACTTCTAAGAGGAAAATTCTTTGAGAAGCACTCAGAGTTGTATAGAAAATCCAACTGCTCATTGCCATCAAGCAACGCGTCCAATTTTATTGAAAATTTGCTGGATTTTTGCCAGAAAGACTGGCCAAATTGTCAGATTCCTGGTTCGTGGGAAATTCTGACATTTGGTTTTGTTCTGATTTGGAATGAACTCAGTTATTTCGAAATTACCCACAAAAGAGAAGTTTATAGGGAAAAAATAGGAATAGGAAACAATGACGCATGGTATTTCCAAAATAAAATACGCTCCCCAGGACGTGCTTCTTTCCAGCCTTGCTGCTGGTTCTTACGGAGCAGCACGATGAGCCAAGCCTGAGGATGGGAGCCTATACTTTGGGACTGCTGACTTCAGCCAGGTCTCTCAGCACTACCAGACTCCCTGTTTGGAAGCAGCAAGCCTACGCTCCCTGTGTCCCAAGCAGACCACCAGGTTCACTGGCAGGAAACCAGGTGGTTTTCCAGTGGAAAACTACGTGTGGTCAGATGTTGGTTAATTGAAATGTTTTATGTTTTAACATGAAATTTGCTGGCTCTCACAAATCAGTGTTTTCCAGTGCAATGATGTGCTGTCAGAAATCTCATGATCAGCTCTAATTGCCACTTTGATGCCCAAAATCTTTGTAGAGCAGGGTCCCATAACTTTCTGGCGATCACTAAATACCTTTACATAAACACAAACAAAAAAGCATATTCCGTTTTGTGCTCAACAACTGTGAAATTTGCAAGACTGTTTCTGAGCAAGGGTATTATTAAGAAAATTCCTGCCTTCAGGGCAGCAATGCTGGGGACACACATGTCCCTGTTTCAACCTTATCACTGCTGCATCAGCTGAAAACCACTTGAGAAGCATCATGTTCCTACCTCTGAGGAGAAGACAATGGCCTCATTGCCCAATGAGGCATGTTGTCCAAGTCTAATTAGAAACAGGAACTCACTCACCAGAGCACTATTTATTCTTATTCTTACAGCACAAGATTTCAAAAGTCTTTTTCATTGTTTTTATTATTATAATAGAGAAGGCTGTATATTGATTTTTCTACTACATGAGTGTTTGTATACACTGACTTCCCACTTCTAATGAAACAGAACCTCCTAAAACAATAATAAAAAATATTATTAACCTCACTCAAGAGTGAAGTAATTGTGGCCAGAACCATACTTCAGTGAAAATTTTCCCCCCTTCTGAACGTGCTGCCAGGCTTTCTGTGGCCTGACAGGACCCACAGTCTCCATGGAAGGGAGAGGACTTCTCTCCCCAGAGACCTGAGTGTCGGGGCCCTTGCTGGGACTACTGCTGGGCAGATTCCCCCCTGCGAGAGCCAAATTTCTCCCTTGCTCTAAGATCAGCTCAAGTTTTGGGTCACTGAGGATATGTATGGTGGAGGCAGCCTGGTGTCAGTGGTGGCTGGATCCCCATGCTTGGACTCCTGTAGATCTGCAGAAGGAACACCAAATGGGAAGGAGTACACAGAGAATCATATGGGTGTAAAAACAGATTTTGTTTCCAGAAACACTCATTTTTTCCTTCTGATTTTTATCAGGTGTCTAGAAATGTGAACTCCCAGAAATTTGGAAACAACTTCAGTTTCACCCAGATTTTGCTCCTCCAGTTTCCTTGCTTTTTTCCTTGATTTCCAGTTTAAAAACTGACTTCACCCTCAAATCTGAAACAATCCATCCTCAGATCTGCGCTTATAAGGTGAAACCTGTGTCTCAGTAAAACATATCAATATCTTGTCAATACTTCAAATGCCACTTTTCTCTTCCAGAAAGGTTGGCATCTGCCAAGAATCCTATCTAAATCTGTCCAAAAGAGCTGGAAATGCTCAGGGCTGAAGACCACTTGCTAGATACAGGTCAGCACTGGAAATAGCTTACAACCACATTATTTTCCATGGAGCTCATCAAGACAAGAACAAAAGAAGCAAAATTCCTCTTAAAGTTCCCAGCAGCAGCCTCAGCATTTTTGGCAAGGATATATACAGACCACAGTAGCACAATGTAGCAGTGTGTGAGGGCAGATTTGTTACTGGAATTAGTGTAATCACAGCAGTAAAGTGGTCAAGTCATTCTGCTTTGTAGCAATTCTGCTTCCAGTACCCCAAAAGTCTCTCACACGTCTATAAAACGTGGCCAGTTCAGAGTTGAGGAAGATGTTGCTCCCTCTAACCAACTTTTGTCTGTGCAGGGAGCAAAGTGGCCACACAGCTCCATCACCCAAATGTCTCCTCTGAATTCCTATTTGCTCTATAGGGAGGCATTTGTGCTTCTCTGTGACAGAGGAGATTCTTTGCTTGCTTTCTCTGTTTCTGCAAGGACTAGACCCAAACTAAATCTTATCAAAGCTGACTCTTGTTATTTTATCTTTAGGCATCTTTCCAGGAGCAACTTCATTGTCTTGGCATGGGTATGTACAACTTGTGGGACCATAACAAAACCTCTCTGTGTAAAGGCTCAGAGCTTTCCCCTTCTGGGCACGGATGGAGCCAGGAGACTGAATGAACCATCCACCTCTTGCTGCCTTGTCTTCCATGCTCTGTCAACCTCTACATCAGGAGAACCAGAAGAAAATGTGGTGAGACTATTTTTCTCACATTGTTTCTTCAAGGGAGTGAGGGAAAACATAGAGAGGTATTTGTTGGCTGACCCATTGCAGAGGTATTCCCATGGGTGGTAACCAATGCCTAGTCTGTTTGAAGGAGCAGTGTTACTGATTGGTTGCATTCTAGTCTGAAAACCATTTTTGTTATATTTGTTTTTGATGTTTAAGTTAGTTAAGATGAAGTGCTGCTAGTGGGAGACTTTACAGACTACAGTGAAGTTTAATTTTTATTTCATTCTCTGCTTGCGTTGTGAGTGGCCTCTCAGCTATGCAATGGGTGTTTGCAGAGACATGGAGCATCTTTCTTTCACTTGACTGAGAGAGTTGTAGGTGAGGTCATATGGGGAGGGAGAATTGATGAAGAGGATTTGCAACACAGGATAGCTGTTTTGTTACACTGCTAGCTGCCACGCAGCACAGGAACCTTCCTCACACTTTGGGATATGATACTTGACAGGAGTTTTTGGTCAGCCTCTTGTCCTTCCTGGGACAGGAGAGATACCCTTTGCTCTTGCACCATGCCATAACTCCTCTCTGAGAGACAAAGCTGGGCTTTCCTGGTGTGTTGCAATTGGTTCCAACTTTGTCATAAGCTCTGAGAGCTGATGAGGACACTGATGTTTAACGGGCTGGTGGGCCCTCAGCAACAGCTCTGATAGGGAGGCTTTTAAACACTATTAATCCAGGTTTAGAATTTGCAAGTCAAATCCCTGCCTGGTTAATGTGTGAAAAGGTGTTTTTGTAGTCCAAAATGGTGATTATCACATCCACAAAAGACCTGCTAAACTCCCACTGAGTGGGAACCAGGTACCTGAAGGCCCCTTGCAGATTTGGCCTTTACTCTGGTGATTCAGTGACCAGAAAAAAAAATTCCTATGGAATAAGGTGCAAAGCAATGGTCGTCAACTTCGAATGTTTACTGCAAAACCTGATGAACCAGAAATAAACCTTAAGAAAGGTTAATTTGGTTTCATTTAGGATTACTTGAGATTGTTTAGGATTATAGTTGCTGTCTCTATTTTTTTGTAGGTAAAACTCCGTAGTAACACTGACTGGAACGTATATACATATGCTGAAAATTATATACGTCTGCTGGGGTTGGTATATCTGTGTAATGGCTCACAGTCCTCCCAATATCCAGAGGCTAAAAGGAGAGAGGGTACATGCTACATCAGTTGCATAGTCAATCACTGTTTCATAAATCCAAGCCAAGATGTGCTGAAGAGAACACAAAAATTCACATGTATTAAATGAATTTTGAATTCCTTTGGGTTGGTGTGGTGGGTCGACTGTAGCTAGATGCCAGGTGCCCACCAAAGCTGCTCTAGCACCGCCCAGCTCAGCTGGGCAGGGGGGCAAATATAGCTAAAGGCTTGTGAGTTGAGATAAGAACAGGGAGAAATCGCTCAGCAAATAACTGTCATAGGCAAACATGGGTTTGACTTGGGGGAAATTAATTTAATTTATTAGGTATGAGATCAGGGTAGGATAATGAGAAATAAAAAATAAATCTTAAAACACCTTCAGCACACCTCCTTCTTCTTCTCAGGCTCAACTTCACTACCAGTTTTCTATCCCTCCTCCCCAGGTGGCACATGGGAGTTGAGAATGGGAGCTGCAGTCAGTTCATCACACATTGTCTCTGCCACTCCTTCCTCCTTAGGGGAAAGTCTGTCTTCTGTATCTTCTCTTAAATGGACTCTAACAGCAAAGGGATTTATGTGGATACACCTAAAATCAGTTCTCAGTCACCAAAACAAGTATTATTGCTGGTATCCCGTGTGTCAAGGGAGATGAAGGTCATGCGTTGGCTTTAAGCTAAAGGCTTCTCAGATGGGGTCAATAAATGGTGTGGGATGTCAGATTTGTTTAGTTTTCTCCAATAAAACAATCCTTTTTTCCCTTTTAATCTAGAAAAGCCATCCATAATGAGTTGGAGGATTGTGCTATATGTTCTGGGAAACAAAACGGCCTTTTAAGGAGGAACTCGCTGACAAGAGCTGAAAGTCTTGGGTTCACTCTGTGGAAACAGTCAAGCTGATTCACTGCTCAGAAGTTAATTAGTATAAATGACAGAGGATCCAGCCTCTTTCCTTTGCCTTATATTTCCAAATATCTCCTGGAGCCAAATCGAGACACTGCACAATGAGTGTTTAAACACACTTGTGCCTCTCCCCCCCTTGCTAGAAGCAGTGTCTGGAATACAGGTTGTAAATCAGGTCCTACAGTGATTGATCCATGTGCCAGCAAGTGAAGCATAAAAATAGCAGCATGGTTGAAAGGACATTAAAAAAAGGGAAACAGACCATTATTATTTCTGGGCTCAAGGGAAAGAGCAGTTGAATCTGATGTGTTGGCCAAGTCTGAGTAGCCCTGCTCTGTCTAAAAAACACAGACAAACTGCTTTGCTCCCTCCTCCACAGCTGTGTGGACCCTGTAAACAAGGAGCCAGTCCCATTTTTCTAGTCTGTGAACCTGGCTCCCAGAGGTTTGAGTCCTTTCAGGAACTTCTCTTAAACCTCTTTGTGTGCTCTAAACCAACTCCTGCATCTCTCTGCCTGTGATGTGATGTGAAATAACATGCAGGCAGGGCAAGCTGCATCTTTGCTCTCTCCGATGCCATCATAAAAGTTGCTGACATGCCCACCATATATTTGAAGCACATTCCCCCCCTTATCTTTGGCTGTGGAGAATATTTCTGTGGCTTTCATAGTACTGCTAGACATAGAAAATCCATAGCTTAACTACTCTGACAGCTTAATTGGGAGCCAGGAGGTTCTGTCCTGTTAAAGTTTAAATAACAAGAACTGCTGCTGAAGCAGGAAAGATAGGATAGCAATATTGTCATCAAAATAAATAGCTATATTTAGATATAGCTATAAATAAAGATAGGAGGGGAAATATTGATGCTTATATTTACACATTTATCCGCCATTATTTTATTAAAAAGGTGTAGAACTGAAGCAATGAGAGAAGCTCTTCAGTCTCAAAGTGTCTTTTAGACATTGATTGTAAACTTAAGTAATCTTCTGATATGGATAAGCGAAAGTAATAATAGAATACTTTGTGGTAATTCTTACTGTATGAACTGAGTGTATCTGTTTCTTTCCAAGAAGGCAGTTTAGCATTCCCATATTTTGCTGCATATGCCTGGAAAACCCTGGTGAACCCTCTGTAACACAGAGCACAGGTGCACACATGCATGCATATAGGATCTATTTTACACGTATGTGAAGTAATGAGGGTTTTGGCATTGCTCAGGTGCTCAGGTGTTATTGAGCTCACCCTTAAAAGGTTGAAGAATACTTTTGTTTCTGAGTATGACCGAGTTCTCACTTGATTACAGACACTGGCATCATCCTATCTGCCTCTTCCTTTATGCTGCTTCAGAAACAGAAAAGCATCTTGATGATTATTCAAGGAATCAAGTAACAATTCCCAGTCCTGTGATTTGATGGTTTCTTAAGATTTCTACTTTCCCTGAATGCCTGTGGTACCTCTTATTCCTTTTCTAATTGCAGTGAGATTGATTTAACCTTCTGTCCCTCGCATCAAAGGCATTTTTGTGCTGTGTGTGTTTTATGTTGTCACTACCAATACTTTCTTTCCAGACTTTCTGGTCACTTTTTATTCTTGGAAATGTGCATTATTAACATTCAACAAGACCTAGTAATAATTTCTGCTGTGCCCTCAGTTTCTCAGCAAAAACCTACCTTGAACGGCTTGAAAATTTCTGCTGAAAGTATGATGCTTATGCCCAGATGTATCTCCCTGAATATGAAGGTCACACAACTTTCAATGTACCATTCTTGAGTTATATTCTTATGACTATGCTCTTCTCTGAGAAGAGTCTGGATGCAGGTTTGGACACAGGATAATATTTTGGGTGTGTCCTCTTTGATCAGAGTGTTTTGTGGTAGAAGTTCTCTATCAGGCAGTAAAGGAACATTTTCTTGGCTAAGTCTGTTTTGCCCTGCATGTGCTTTAATTAAGACTGTCTCCAAATTAATTAAAATAATCCTCAGCAAGGCAAAAATTAGGGCAATTATCAAACATTTATATACAAATGTCAGTACACAAGTCTTTGTACATGCCTATCAGCATGCACACATGCCTACACCCAAGCAATGTCTTGAGTACCATACTGCTAAATGCACAGCAAAAATCTATGGTATTCTTATAGAGCTTCTTTGTTTGCTGAAAACATTGGTCTTTTCTGACACATTTAACTTCAAACAAATTTTAATGTTGTATGAATGCTTAGTTTGATTTAGGAGCAGCTTGCTTCAGTTTATTTTAGACCCATTCAGCCTTGGGGCTGAGATACTTGGTGACATTACAGCCATTCAATAAACTCTCTTTCAGCAGCTGAGTCTGCAGGGACACTGAGTCAAGCTGAAAGAGGATTAGTCCTGCCTTTCCTCTGGAGCATGCCAGATTACACCAGCTTTCCTCTTGAAGAGGCTGTGTCTAAAGGCACAGCAGTTTACTGTGCTCCAGGTTAAGAGATAACTATTCCCTGCATTCCTGTAGCCTGCCCCTTTGTTGTCCGTCCCCTCACCTTGTACTCTGTGTAACTTGTTCTCTCATTGCTCCTAAACAGGTCTTTAAAATGAGGTGATCTGGAAATGGCTTCCCTCTCAACATACACTTTTAACCACCTTGGATGTTCTGCACTTTGTACTAACCCTTCACTGTAAACCCCTTGGATACTGTTTTATTCAGCCATTCATGGATTATCCAGCTCAGACCTTAATTTCAAGAGATGCAGCTTCATTGGGATGTTAAACACATGTAGTTAAGTTTACTTTCTTACCATGTCCATGCAACAAATATCTCAGTCTCGAGATTTACCTTATCTAGGGATTATTTTGATGGCTGAAGCAATAACCTGAATAGACTCTGAAATGTTAGCTAAAACCTCAGCTTACAATTTTTTCCTTATTAGTACTATATTCTTCCTTTCCATTCTGATGCAAGTCAGATGGAGATTTTGTCAAAAGCAAATAGATGATGTGAGTTAAAGACTTAAAAAATAATTTAAGACATCATGAGATGCCTGAGAACTGATGAGCAGATTTATGGGTAGCAAAATCATGAGGGGTCTGCAGATGCTGAGGTAAAAAAATACAAGCCTGATAGTACTTATGTGAATGCTTCAGATTGGTCAACATGCCAGACAGCCCAACCACAGTAGAAATAAGAGACAGGAGGAATAGTTGAAGAAATGAGAACAGGCCAGTGCCTTTTTCATGTTAACAAAGGGTGTCCACATTACAGGCCATTCAAAAATGTGGGAGATATACGCAAGTATGAGGGGTTTCTCCTTCTCCCTGTGCACATTGAGATCATCTACATGAGCTGAGATCATGTAGGAAGGAAAATCTTAACTGATTCCCATCCCTAGATGTCATTCTAGGAATGCATCCCCAAGATCTGCCCATGTATTCATGGCCCAAGATTTCACTGGCTTCTTTGTTGATGGTGATACCTGCATTTGAGGTTCTCAACAGCTCTGCTCCCCATGCTCTTGCTTAGCCCATTGCAGTGAGGAAGAGGAGGAGAAAAGGGCTGTGAGAACACTGGAATTCTCTTTTCTTATAAGTCAACCCTAAAAGGTTCAATTAAAGAATTGAAATTAAATTAAAATTGAAGCATGGAGAAGAAATGACAAGAGTGATTTCCCCAGACAAATTACTCAGATGCATGTTTAAGGCAGTGCAAATAGCCCTCTTTGCTTTGCCAAACAAAAATCAAAAATTACTGACAGCATGCTTAAGGAAGTTCCTGAAGCATGGAGAAGAAATGACAAGTGGGGTTTGGTCACCTTGCAGCTGGGTTGGAGGATGGAAGGTAGAAGACCAGCACTCAGCCATTAAAGTAGACATGTTGCTTGCTTTGCTTTGTTTTGATAGAAGATATTTTGTACAAGAGAGGCTCTTGTCCCTTGTACTGCTAGTCAAGGTTCCCAGGGGAACTTGAAGGCTTTGGGGACTTCTTAGGTTGATTGAAGCAATCTCTGTTTACTGCTAGGCAGGTAGTGGATCATGAGTCTGCTGCAGGATTTCCCCATCAGCAAGGCAGGAGATGAGGAGAGACAAGGTCCCATGGGAACTCAGATGTTCCTGATCTGTCAGGAGCTTGTAGCTGGGTTACAAGGCTGTCAGCTAAGCTGCTAAGAGACATCATTACTCCCAACAGCTGATAAGCTCTTTCTATAAATTATCTATAGATTATAATATCCTGTTTAAATGGAACATTTAAGGCATCTTGATGGAAACCCCACAAAGTGGAAATTGCTGCCCTCCATCTCTGCCCTTGCACCCTGTTGCTGGGCCTGTCCCAAGGCAGCTGTACCAGCTGCTTTACCCCACACAGGTGGCTGGCTCTGAAGCACTGCCAGTTTTCCCAGAACCTCCAAAAGCAGACATGAAAGTAGTTCCTATACGATGTGGTTTATGGGACAAACACTTTGTATGCACACTTTGTATGCAGTTTTGTTTGTTTGCTATCCAGGCCTGCACTGGCCTCTTCTCCTGGCATATAGACCACCAGAGCACAGCAAAATGCATACTCTCATCAAGCTGTAAAGATTTAATTACCCCAAGCCCCAGTTTGGGAGAGCACAAGTCACATTGGCAGTTGAATTAAACACCTGTATCTGTGGCTTTCCTTAAGCTCAACCAGTGAAAAGACTCACTTAAACCCTTACTCAATGTCATGGTTTCCTCCACTTCTCTGTCAGCTTTACTGTGAATCACTGAGATGGCAGATTCAAGGCAAATTGATGTAATCTACTTTCTGAGCTACTGGGACAGCAAGAGTTAAGCAACTGAGCTGGAAATCCCATGAGATCAGGCTTTTCTAGTGGGAAGATTTCCCATGCTTCCTGCTTTTTGATGTGCTGGAAATACTTAATGCTCGGCCTTTCTTGTGGTATCTTGGCACTACTTCTGTAAATAGTTGAAGGGACATCATCAACATAACAATCATGCTTCTGTCTAAAATGTTTTCATTATTTCAAATCACAAAGAGAAAGATTAAGGTCTCTTTCATTCAGGCATTTAAGCATGAACCTAAGTGTCAGTCAGATCATGCTCTAGAAGATATAGGGTTGAAATTTAAGATGGTATTGGCTTTGCTGACAGTGCTGGTAGAGAGAAATTTGGCAACTTGTTCCCACCCTTACCTCACCACCATTTGTTACCCTGTTGGTTGGTTGTAGTCTGTAAGTGGTTGTCCAGTTAACCTGACCTCTATCTCTTTGTGTGTGTGTGTGAGTGAGAAGAGAGAGAGAGAGTTGTTTTTAAAAGTTACAATTTCATCACCCTGTCTTTCCAGCGAGCCTCCACCAACTACTTTTTGGGCTGAACTGAAAGAATGGCAGCCTGGGGAAAGATGAAACACTCAAGGTGGGGAAGCTCAGAGACCTGTACACAGAACTGCTCAGTGCTGCTGACTGACACTTGGACCATCTTTGGGCTTTGGACTGAAAACCCAAAGTCCACTGCATCTATGCACAGCTCCTCTCATGACACAAGCCTAAAGGCTGAAATGAAGTTTCTGCTCTCTGCTCAGAATGACCTAGTTGTGTTGCACAGCCCACCTGGTATGAGCTCAGTGGTCTTCAGGCAGTAACATTTCTTATTACCTTATTTATTTTCAGTAACCACAGAAATGATGCCAACTACAGGGGCACCAAATACCTATGGAAGCCCTTAAAAGTTTCCAGTGAGAAGATGGATTTAGCAACTGAGTGTTCAGAGCTGAACTGACACTCAGCCAAATTTCAAGGCTGTTTGGAGCCAGTGTATTAGTTGGGCATTATCTTCAGTCTAAAATGAGTCTTGGAGTATATCTTTTATGAGGGTTATAAGATTGCAAGGAGGTCTGTACTAACAAACACCTGCTGCTGATAGAAACACTGACACTGGGTTGACATTTCTAGTGTCAGTGTCACACTTGTGGGTTATGCTGATGAGGAAAACTTGCATACAGGCTGCTTTTAATTTATGGAATGTATCCCCAGAATGTGTAAAATGTGCAAACAACTGTTCTCAAATGTCACATGCCATGTCCTCTTTCCACTTGTCCCTCCTGTCCCTTTGGTTTCCTCAGCACACCATGCAGGCCCTCTCTTGCAGGTGAAATGCAGACCCTCCATGTGCCATGGGCTACTGGGAGTGACAGGACACATTCTTCCAGGGCTGCCTAATGACTGCTCCAGAGGGCACACTACAGGAGTGGATAAGGACCCATTAGATGTCAGGAAGTCTCTAATGTATTGTCCTTTCGAATAAACAGCTTTATCTTTTTAGTTCTCCATTTACATTAATCATGGCTGTCATGAGCCACTTGGAGAACTGTAGCCCCCTCAGGATGGCCTGCAAATCTTCCTGCTTCACTCAGAGCTCTGCTTCAAGTTTCCCTTCCCAGTATTTGTTCGAAGCCTACAGGAGATGAACCAATTAAGATACTTGCTTCTTTCACTCAGTAACCGACTCCTCCCCCATAAGGTGAACCACCAGTGAGGGAGAGGAGACTGGAGGCAATAAGCATCATCTTACTGATGTTGACTCTATCTCTTCTTCCCACAATTTTACTGAAGTCTTCTTAAACCCCTGATTTTTCGTGTCTCCTAGTATTTGTAAAGAGTTTTAGGAGACCTAGACTATTTTATGATATTTATTTTTTAAGCTGTTAGCAAATTCACAAGCATTGTGATCAATATTAACAAAAAATCAGTCAAGAGGAATGAGCTTATCTCTGCACAAATACATTCTTCCTTCTCAATTCCTGTCAGTTTTGGACTATAAATGTACGTGGTTTAAATTTTTTTCTTTATTTAAGAAAAACATGAAGAAGCATAATTTTTTAAAACCTGACATCTTGTTGAACAACAGACAGGACCAGAGAAACTCTATCCTACTTGAATAAAGGGTAATTTGAGTCCACATAGAGAAACTGACATTATATCAGTCTAATACTTCTGTGTTGCAAATTTGAAATACTGAAATACTATGGTATGGAGAGGTATTTGAATCTTAATGCAAAGTGAGTGCATCTTAGCCTCAAATCTTGTATCCATTTTTTTTTTTTTTCACTGGCTTGGAGGAAAGGAATCTGGAAACAGAGATTGTACTCACAATTTTATGACTGGGATCTCTTTTTTGCCTTAACTCTCATTTTATCTTCGTATGTGTAAAACCCCCTAGCAAGCAGCTGTGTTTCTTAGTTTATTGAGCTGTAAAATGTGTTGATGATATTCACCTATTCCTGATGTCCCGAGATGCCTGGAAGGGCAGAACTCTTCCGAAGGAAAGATAATGACGCAGTAAGGCAAGAAAGACTAGCATTGAATTTTAAACAATAAATTGTAAGCAAATGGAAAATAAAGAATTTTGAATGACCAAGGAGGTTTTAATGTGCAGGAATGTCTGGCAGGAATCTGCTCTCTGATGAGTGCTAATTGATAGTCCTTCTGCAGATATGGTATATCCTAGAGACTGATTCCTTGCAAGTGCTTTTATTTGATGAAATTTTATGTCCAGCAGTAGAGAAATTAGGTCATTTTTATATGATGTGAGATATACACTAGGGAACAATGATTCTGAAAAAAGTTCTGTATGTGATGTAGTGGCTAAAAGGAACTGTTATGTTCCTGAGGTAGATATCAGGGGTAGAATGTTAGTTGTATTCATATTCCACTGCAAAACTTTCTAACTTAATATTTTTTTGCATAAACATATTGGCAAATTTATAAAAAGAGCCTTCAATTTAAATTCTAAAATGAATGATTTAAGGAATCCCCAGAATATAGTGTATTTATGAGGATAAGTTTAGAATTTAAGGAATGGTGTGGTTACACCCTGTATTGCATATGGAGAATGCAGCCAATAACAGTGGGCTTTTTGACTTGTGAGGCAATGGAGGAGCATTCAGAAGCTAAAGGATGATGCAGAGGAATACACAGTGTAAAAATTAGGTAGCTGTTTTACCAGGTTTGCATTTCTAAGCAGGGAAAAAATTCATATTGAAACATGACTTGTCATTCAACCCAAATATTTTATCTCCTGTAAATATATCATGGATTATTCCATGATTTTATGGGGGAAAGGTATAGGGGTGTATTGTTGATAAGTAGATGCTTAAGTTAAATTAACATCCTAATTATTTTTGGCCTTAGTTGTAAAAGTAGGAGTATTCCTTTAAAAATCATTACTATTTTTCCATTGCTGACCAGAAGAACCTGAAGTTGCCAAGAGAAGTTAGGGTTTTATTTCAGGGTGTTCATGATTAAATGTAGACAAAAGGTCTCCTTCTCTTTAATTTTCTTATGTAGCTCTTCATAGAAAGAAGGTTTTTCTCAGGCTGTATCTACCCAGATGACTCTCTGTTATGTGATGCTGTATTTTTAATCCCAGAAAAATACATATGGAAAAGATTCCCCTGGGCAGAAGAGGTATCGTTTTATAAAGTCGAGATTTTGCTTGCCCCGGTGACTCAGAGTCAAAGCAATATCCCTTTTGTGCTTCCAGGGAGTGATGTAATGAAGCAGACTTCCATGTGCAGACACTAAAGCCTGGCTAGGTGCATGTGTGCTTGTGATTAGTAGCTGCCAGTCCTGACCTCTGCCTTCCCTGACTGATCAGGATCCACTGCTCCCTACCGCAGAGGGCCAGCAGAAGGCCTACGTGCAATTTAAGCTTCCCTTCAGCGCAGTTTTGGGAACTTCCATGGGATGTGGGTGGGCAGAAGGTTTTGCTCACTGGAAACATTTAAATTTGAGTTTGGAAACACTTTTACTAGCCAACAAGTTGTTTTCTCTTAAGCTTTCACAGGGCAAGGAACATCGTCACATAATTCCATTAGTGATCTGGCAAGTTTTTGTAAAATTGCAACACCTCTTTTAGGAAGTTATTAAACAATGACTTAGAGACTAAAGATATGACAAATTTACTGCTTCCCTTAATGTCTTTTTCCAACGCATAATTGACTCCATTTATTTCCACTTCGAATTTTAGATCTTTTAGCCATTGAAAGTTAATGTACTTTGCTGCCAGCTTGCAGTTTTAAGACTCATCACAAATTTTAACATGTGTCAGACATAAAATAACTCAGAAAGTATGAATAATAATCTCTGTATCTCTCTAAATGCTAGTAAAATTGATTGACAACCTTCATACCTTTTACCCACAGTGAGTATTTGAGCTGAAGATAGAAATGCCATCTCTTTGAAGATGGTGGCTCCCTTCAACTTTGGGTTTGCTTGTCTTTCCGCATTGCACACTGTGATTATCCATCAACAGCAATGCCAGAGGCTCTTGCAGTTTAGCAGGGGCAGCTCGGGACATGACTTTCATCTTGTTGAAACAAATAGAAATATCAAAGTTCTTACAGCCCTCTGAAACATGGCAGAGCCTTTGAGGTGAATATTTAGCAACTTGGCTGTGTGTGGGCAGCGCAAACACAAGCTGCAGCAAACAAGAGTCTTCCAGCCTTTTCTTCGAGCTGTCCTGCAGAGGACTGAAAGTTGGAAGCAGTTTGCTCATTATTAGACCGGAGTCACCGGACCAGGGCCTCTTCGTGTTGACTCGCGAAACCCTTTCATGCTTATCAGAGTACAGCTGGATTTCCTCTGCCTTATCACACTGCCACTTTTCCTGTATGGCTCTCCGCTTTGTTTGGAGTTCTCTGGGCTTGCTATTATATGCAGTTCTCTTTGATGCAATGATAGATCTTGCAACTGTGCTCTGTAAAACGTGCACCTCTCCTGAGGTCTTGTATAATTGCAGGATCACTCTTATCTCATTAATCTTAATGTTTTCTAATTTTTTTGCCCTGGGGTCTTGTTTGAGGCATGGCATAAGGTATCCCTGAAGATTTCCAAATTGTTTTGTTGGAATTCTTTAGGGTTTTTCATGTTGAGCTTTTAGTAAAGCCGAAGTTTGAGGATGAATGTCTACTCAGTGCAGCTTCCCTTATAGTAGCTTGTTTTGAAAATGAAGGAAGTATTTTATTCATTAGCGGAAGAACTTTTAATTGTACTTGCTATGATGAGGAGAGGACTCTGGACTCTCACATTAATAAAACTCTTCCTCTTACATCAAGATTTCTGCTTGGCTATTCCATGTAGCCATTGTCTCCTGAGGTGGCAAACTTGAAATGTGTACTCCCTTGTGACTGAAATGTTGAGAAAATTGTCCAGCGAAACAGCTACATACTGCTTTGTAATCTTATGAATAATTTCAGATTGATTGACTCCAGTCTCTAGCTTTGCCTCACTTCTGACAGCAGTACTTCTTGTTTTGCTCCCTGAACTTTAAATGTCTTCCACATGTACTTCCTACTTACCTGATTTTGCATTACCTGCAAATTAAGATGGTGTCTCCCATCCATGCAAATTAAGATAAGCAATTTATTTAAGTGGAACCATTTTTATGTTTTTTTTCAAAGATGTTCTGAATTCCTGCTTTAATTGATATATATTTATCCTCCTCTCAATTTTCTGTTGCTTCCTAAGACGCATTGCTGCTTCTATATTGCTGTCTGCCTCTTGTTACAGCAGGGAGCTGTAGCAGAAGGGAACTCAGCAACAGTAACAGAATGAACTGATGCCTAGACAAGCTCATGAATTGTATCTAGGAATATCTAGGAATGGAGAAATGGGGCCTGTATCTATTGTACCTGGGAATGGAGAAATGGGGCCTTCTGTACTACCCACTGGAGCTAACAAAGTTGTAGGTTTGAGATCTCTCCACAACAAGTGCAAGAGTGTACTTCCACAAGCAGGACTGCCATTTTTAAAAGGAGGCCCAGTCTGAGATAAAGTCAACCTCTTTAAGAGTCCTCTTTTTTGGAATAAACCTGTAAGTGAATAAAATGTACAGCTCCAGATAGTCCTCACAGATATGAAATGGAAGGTAAGAATTAGCATGGCTGGAAATTAGCATGGCTGGGAGTGTGGGTTGCATGCAGGCTGGTGTTATACCCATGAAAATATGGTGTTTATGCTTCTGCTAAATGTTATTGAGAAAGCCCAGTGAGAGGTTTAGCTGCTTGCAAGAGCAAGACACTGTCCCCACTCTCAGGTGTGGATGTCAGTGTGGATGTTCAAGTGAGACCAAGGGACACCTAGTTTGGCCCTAGAAATGAAAATAATATTGCAGAGTGTCATGCTTCCGCTTTTCTTTGGTGATAAACAAAATGAATCAATGCAGCGTTTTTTAGCCCTTAATCATTCTTCCCCCTCCCTCCTGGATAGAGACAAATGTTCAGTATGAATTACTTAGCCCAAGTTAACGAACAGAAAACAGCTCTCATATTGTCCATCAGCAATGGCTGACGAACATTCTATATACCAAAAATGTCTATGAAGAAATTCTCTCTTTTTTTAGGGAATGCATAGCTCCCAACAAGAATGTGCAGTGACAAGGAAGACCCAATTTTGTGCTTTCTGGAAACAAAAAATGCACAGATTGTAACTTAAGGAAAGTTTCTAACTGTGAAGGTCAGGCAGGACTGCATCCTCTTACACACTGAAAGAGAATGCTCAGGGACCTCAGTTTCAAAAGATCATATTTCACAACATCCCTATTTGTTGAGCACTTATTAATTACTGGAGTTATTAATCACAAAGTTAACCAAATGAACCCTGTGGGTAGGCAAATGCAAGAAGTTTTTCTTCATGTATTATCATCTGGGTCATATCACTGTATCATAGGCAGGGAAGAGAAAGGGAAATTCAATTTACAACTTGGCCTTCATACCATTTGGCAGCATATTAAAGTGAACAATCTGTGTAAGTATATTCTATAATTTCAGACTCCCTAGATGTGATAGACACTTCATGCACAAAGTTTGCTTTCAGCATAATTTTTTGCAATTTCTAAAATAAACTCAGTTGCACATTTCAGTTTGTTTAACTGAGATAATGTTCAAAGTCATGGAATGAAATATCCCCCTTGGGCTCTTAGCTGTGGCACTAAGCACCCACTGACCTGCTAGACCATTGAAAGTATTCTCTTCCTCCTTCACAATCTTTCACAGGTCAATATAGACTCTCACACCAAGCACAGCTAACCTGGAGGACCAAATGCATTACTTACTGTTCTATGAATAGAACTGCACTCAATATCTGGTTAATATTTGCCATATGCAATGTGGGATATGCTTTTGTGATAGTTGAGAGCTAACAGAACTATTTACAGAGCAGAGGGGGTTAAGTGTGCTGCTATTTTCTTATTTTCTCTCTGCTAAGAGGGCTGTGTTTGCACTCACGGAAATTAAGACATGGTGTGACCTCAGCTTAGTTGGACGGATAGTTTGAGTTTTTATTTGTTTTTGATGGGTCAATACAGACAAAGACAAGCCATCCAGTCTCAAGTGGATGGAAAATAGACATAGGTCCTGTGCACAGCAGTATTTATATGTCACTGCCCAAAAATGCAGGTAGTGAAGAGAGAAACAGTGAAGGGGGCTTAGTTTTGCCCTCAACAATGAGGGCATCGAGTTGCTTTTGACTGATATGTACACACACCAGAACTCCTCTGAGGTATTTGGTATCAAAACACTCTCAAGAACATGAAGTTGACCCAAAGTGTTGGCTGATGGATAATAATTTGTGGGGGATAAATAAATAGGTCTGGAAAACTTGGGGCCAATGCTGTAGAACCACGTCATCCCCACTAGTTACCCAGGGGGTCCACGAGAAGTCAGGGCTGCTCACAGACATCCTCAACCACAGTGCAATGGTTGCTGTGTATATTGTGCATGAGCCTGGTGATGTGTCCTGTGAACACCTCTGCTGGAGCTCTTTGAAGTACGGAAATTAGACCTGCAGCTGTAGAAGGGACCCTTGTAAATGAAAAACAATTTTTAGAAAGAGTCAGTCTTCATGCAGAAGAAGTGCTGCACAGCAGGCTGGGAACACTAGTGACCTCCCAGTGTCAGCTGCAGGTCATGTTTGACAAGCAGACTGATCTGGTGAGATTCCTGATGTCCTGGACTTTTCATCACAACCTTTTCCTCGGTTCTCAAGGTGTAGTTTGACAGCTGGGCTTATTCATATTGGTCTCATTTTTGCAGTGATCAGAGATAAAAAACTCAATCATGGGGCACAAGTAGCAATGCTTTCCATTTTTAATGGAGGAACAAGCAACCAGTTTTAGGGAAATATTGTAAAAGTAGATATTTCAGCACTTGTGAAATGATGGTGTTTTATGCCAAGAAATCAAGAGAAAGGGAGAATTTCTGTTTTGTCTAATGCTGACATGATTTGAAAGGATTTTAAAAAATCTAATGACTTTTCAGTGACTCCTTCCTCTGTAATTGAGACAGAAGTGTAACTCAGTCAGAAGACAATGTTGGTTGGTTTAATGCACAGATTATGGTTTCAGAGAAACATTTATTTCCCTACACACTGGACATCTGGAAACATTCCCCTGCCACATTTTATTAGAACATTGAAATCACCTCGTTAAACGATATGGAGGGATTTAGAAAGCAAGGTAATTGTTGGGAGATCAATCACCGATTAAACTTCCCATGCCACTTTAATATGTTCCCATTTACTGCCACAGACACTCATTCTAACCATTGGCTATGCTATTTAAATGATTTTCATCACAGACTTCCAGGTTTTCTGAGCCTTCTCCTGGTGTAATGATCCTCACAGCATTTTCTTGTCTTTGTTGTTGAGCAAATGAGCTGATAAGCAGTGAAGTACAAATGCCAGATTACTATTTTAGTACACACTGCTGCTTTTCTTTCAAAGATACAATAGTAGAAGATGGGCTGGACAGAAAATCTCACCTGCTTATTTTCATCTATTCTCTCAAATCCTGAAACAGAGAAAATAAATTTGTGACAGTGTACCACAGACTAGAGGAAATGGTGAGTGTCCTGCTGTGACCAGAGGATATTTGAGATGGAAAAGAGGGAGTACCTGTGGGGAGAGGAGCCTGAAAACGAGGGAGCATTCAGGAAGATGGGATCCACTGGGGAGAACTGAAGTGCTGAGGGCTGCCCTGGTGAAGGTGTGCACAAGTGCAGGAGCCAGCATTTGACATCTCGGAGCAAGAGGATTTTTAAGGAAGAATATCACTGTTGATGCAGGAGTTGGGAAGCTCCTGAGAGGTTTTGAGNCCTGTTGATGCAGGAGTTGAGGGAAGGAGAAGACCATCAGTGCAAAGGGGAAGCTCCTGAGAGGTTTTGAGCAGTGTTATTGATTAAGAATTTTGAGAAAGAAAAAATACAAACCAAGAGCCTCACCTGGACTGGCACAAGTGTCCTAAGGGTCATGGGGCAGAGTTGGCACAACTGAAAAAAAAATGTTTTCTTGATGACAGGAGAATGTTCTAAAACTGTGCCCTGTATCAACTTTTTTGCTTCTTTGCAGGGAGAACCAAGAAAACATAACGTCTATATGTAGGATTTATGGTCTATGGCGAAGTTTTTTGTGCAAAACTGTATACAATTGATGTACCTACATAATTGCATATCCTTCATGGTCTTTTCAGGAAGACGTGCATTGGAGAGAACCATTCATCTGGTTAATATTTATTTGCCCTTTAATCCCCTTTTCTGTCCCACTCCAAACTAATTGTGTGTGCATTTGTCCCTCCCTTTAACAACTGCAAATAGAAAGCAGACGGGAAGCCAGGAGCTTTGACAAAAAGCAGGAAGAGGAGAAGAAAAAGCCCAGAGAAAATGATAGCCACACATGGCACACTCTGATCTCACTGTAATGAGGAGGCTTGTAAAGACTTGCATTTGTGGGTCATTTACCCATGCTGTACAGAGTGTTTGCTTTACTTGGTAAACAAGGATCACAGCATTCCGCTTTTAGGCAAATAGATTGTGGATATATTTTCAAAACTGAACTTGAATGACTTTAAAAGTGTGTAATAGCTCTCACTGCTTTTCATTTCTTTTACACATAGCTTTTTAAATGTAGTGTGACTATTGACAGCCCTGGAAGGTAATCTAGGGTCACTTTTCCCTTGCTTTGATTTGGGCAATCAAAAGAGATATAGCTCTTTTCCTTGTCCAGCTAGCAGCTGTGGAATTTCTCTGTCTCTGAGTGTATTTTACTCCAGTTTCTGGTGTTTCTGCCTTTCTCTGCTCTCTGAGCTATGATCTCAGCGTCACCCTGAGGTGCTCAGCCATTGATACTGCCCACATGTTGGCTTGCTCCAGGTGCAAGGAGATTGTCTTGCCTGGTATGGACACCCAGATGGATGGCAGGAGGCCAGCATAGACTCAGGCTCTGCCCCTTGGCTCTTGCCTTGGTTGTAACCAGCTTGACCCACACAAAAAACAAAAGTAAACTTGTACTTGGGCATGGTTTATGAAGAGATCAGAGATGTGGTCTCTGTTGTTTCACCTCCACAGAGAGCCCCAGAAACCTGAGGGCTGCCACACAGTGACCTCTTCTAGAAATTATAGACCAGTTCTTACCTGTGCACTACAATGTCATCCAGGACCCTCCTCACAGCTTGGGTAAAGTGCCTTTAATGCTTGCTGTTAATGACTGCCCTTTGATATTACTCTCGATATTTGAAAACTCAATCTTTGTGTTTCTACTCCTTTGGTCTTTGTGGAAATGAAAAATATTTTACCACTCTTGCAAAATTACACATTTCAGATGTACTTTGGTAATTTTCTGCAGGAGTTTTGTGGGGCCTCTCACCAATTTCCAGGGTTCTCAGAGTTACTGATCGAGATCCAATTCAAGACCTCAGACTGAATCCAAATGTGTATTTATTTCTGCAAGATGCTTCATGAGTGCTTCTAGCTTTACCTGAAAACAAAATACCTTGACAGCTCCACCACGTCTCTAATCTCACACCTGCTCATTCCACAACTAGATTGCTGCTGCTCTCCTATGGGTCTCCTCTATCCCCCTTCCTCCCTGGGGAGCATCTTATCCTGCCTTCATCCCTCAAAATCTGGCTCCCTGCATGCCTGACAGGAGAGCAGCCCTCAGTCCAGCCCCACAGCCTTCATTGTCATGGTGAATCAGCAGCTTGAATACCAGGTCAATTCTCGCTCATGTGCAACTCTTTCTATCCTGGGGAAGTTCCCAGGACCCAAGCAGTGTCAGTCCTCCCAGCTCTGGGGCTCCCTCAGCCAGGGTGTGAAGGCTGCTGACAGCAGGAAGTCACAGCAGCAGGGTATCATGCTTACTGCCTGGGAATCTGGTGTAATACGAGGATTTTGGACACAAGAGCCATATGCTTTGGGCTGTGGTAATCCTCTGCTTTTGGTCTCACATTAATTTGTACCCTGTGGGGTTTGTTCTGAGTTTCATAGTCACCTTCTGAAAATAGTGAATTTTGGCCTTCTTCCAGTGAAAGCCAAAATCTCCTTCATCCTCAGGCCCAAAGGACTGGGTTGAAGGGAGGGAAGGAGCAGAGGGGAAGGGAATAGGGACCAGGCTGACCTCCTTGGCACGTAACGGGGCCAGGTGGGAACACAGACAGCCTAACTGCTTCTGAAAGCTGCCTCCTGCCCTACCCTTTCCAGAAACCCTTTCTGTTCTCAGGAGGGGGAAATAGCTCTTGAGGCAGCTTCTCTCCAGTCTGGGAGAAGCTGGAGGTCACGTAGTCAGGAACAACTTTGATGCTGTCAGCCTGGAGCTGTGAAGACTTGATCTGTGACTGTAACCTGCCTCCTGGTCTTCCTGAGATTAAACTGTGATATGGAGCAATACCAGGAATAACACCAGTCATTTAACAGGGGTGTGCAGTTAGTACTAGTTTCTAACTCTGACTTAGCTCTGATCTATTTTGTGATGCTGCAAGAGCCAGCAGCCTGTCATGTGTCCTGTTATCCCTGAGAGTCTCCTCAGGTTACTCCTTGTTTTGCTAGGTGGTGATGATACCCAGGAGGTGACTACAGCCCAGGGTTAGGGGGCTGTAATTTTTGAAACAGTGTATGAAATGTTTGAGGATGGTGGTGGGGTTTAAGCAGGTCCTGTCCTCAGCTGGGACTGCATTCCTGCGAGAATCAGCAGAGGAAATCCACACTGCATCAGTGGAAAACTGCTGAAAATAGCTCTGATAGCACAGCAGAGGGACAGAGTATTGGACAAAAGGGTGATGCCCAATTTTTGGGGCATGGCTGTTGGAAGGAATGCCCTGGCAGTGCTCCAGGCTTAAAATCCCAGCTTGCCATAGTGGGTGCTTTTCATCCAAGCTTTAAGAGACATCACATCAGTTTGGTTTAGTAAATATTTCAACAGCGTTTTGAAGTTCCAATGAAAACAGAGAAAAGCTTTGATGTCTACAGACCCTTTATCCCACCACACATCTCACCCGTACTTTTCAGCAACATTGTTTAATCAGTGCTTACTGAGGCCAGAGGGATGCAAGGTGCAAAATCTTAGGCCCACTGAAGTCAGTAGAAAATCTTTCCCTGTTACGATGAGGCCAGGTGCATGCTGAAGTAAGTCAAAGAGAGCGATTTTAGTTTCTCTGTTTCTCTCATTTAAAAAAAAAAAAAAAAATCTGGTCAGAAAACAAGAACCTCTGAAAAAAACCCTAAATGAAATGAGCATCATGTATGAGGAATTATTTTTTTAAATTATTATTCATTTGTTTTTTCAAGAATTTGTTTTTTTCTTGGACATTAATCCATGGGAGAGAACCAAACAGAGAACTATTTTTTTGATGGACAGCCTGGAAATCCCTGCATCACTGAAGAAGTAGTAACAAGCACCTTCTGGGTGGATAGGCATGGATTTTGGTTTTCCCAACAGAATTTTTTTCCAACAAAATTATTATTTTCCTTCTGAAAATGCGTGTTCTGTTATATGGATATTTTGTGCATATTAATCATTCCAGGAATAAAATCCTACCCAACAAGTCTATTCCTTGCCTTATTTATTTTCCCTCTTTGTGTTTTGTTTCCCAAATGTAAATATTAACAGTAGTTTCTGGGACTACTAGGGAGGCTCCCAAGTTTAATAAAGACTATGTTGTGAGTCTTTTACATATTACATTTCTGCTTGTTTGAAAATATAGTGCAAAACAACTGAGGGCAAAAGAATGCATTGACACAAATTGGGGATTTCTGCAATACCTGTGTGGGTGTTTAAGGGGGAGAACACAGCAGGCTGAACTTTGACTCAAGAGGATATGTTAGTATATATGCATAATATCTAGCTTGTTTTCCTCTCTATTTTCTCTCTGCTGCCCTATCTTTCTCTGTGTTTCTTAATATTTTGTCAGTGTTTTGTTTATTAGTAGCCTTTCCCTTTTTTTTGTTTTGTTTTAACCACCAAGATGGATTTTAATTATCTTTCCTTTTTCTTCCTTTTCTTTTTAATTCCCTTTATCTTCCCATTCCAATTTGTTTTCCTTTTTTTTTTTTTCCTACTTCTGCCTTTCTCTGTGGGAGCTCATCCTTATCCCCAACTTAGTGTGACAACACAGAAAAAAACCCCCTTGTTTTCAGAAGCTCCTGTCTGTCTCAGGACAAGCAATACGCTAGACCGGCTCCTGACAAAACATAGCCCTTTTGTTCAGCATGTGTTGGCTCACCCCAGCTGAATGAAATGGCTTTGTTTTAGGTGCAGATAGTAAGCTGGGTCTGCCTGGCAGGTGCATCTTGCAGCCAGTGTCACACTGCAGTAAATTCTGTAATTACAGGTCACGGAGGTGGAGCTCTCCTTTGATGTGACTTTTTCTGTTGTTGCAAGCGGATACAATTTGACTGAGATATCAAATGCAGATAGCAGTAAAAATTTAATTAACAAATCAAAGCTTTTATCTGGGGTTTTAGAACTCAAGCCAACAGGTTTCTTCAATCTAAAGAAATCACAGAGATGGAGGGGCGAAGGCAGTGCCTTTGTAGTGTATACAGCTTACGACCTTTTTTATAATGCTTGCAAAGATAAAGCCTTTTTAACTGTTACTTTCCCTTTGAGAAGCTTTTAGGTCTTCCCCAAAAGCAAGGATACTGTTCACTGTAAGTTTAATTTTCATCATTTTAACTCTTGAGTGTGTGTGCATTTTCTCTCATGATACTGCAGATTGCTTACAAGGAGAAGGCAAAGCACACTCACACTTGCCTTCCTGCGGCTCGGGCTGCACAGAGCACCCCACTACTCCAAATACATGTGCTGGATTGATTATTCCTCTTGTGGTGAGCCAGATAGTGATGGCGTCAGTGGCTTGACATTCCTTCCATAATTTACTTACTGTCCTAACAGTGAAAGCCTCGGTGAGATGAGGCTGAAAGTTGGCTCTTAGCTCCTTCATCCGCAGGGGAAGTAGATGTTCTTCACTTTCAGTGCTTTCGAGGGGTGTTGTCATGATCAAAGCAGCTGGGTCCACGTGCTGACTGCCTCGTTCTACTGCTGACTGAGCCATTCTACTGCTAACTGGGAGCTGGGAGAGCAACAGTCTGCCTGTTATATGTGGTGTGTGTGATTACTGCTGCCCATGAACAGAAACAAATGCAAAAAGGAAAAATACTACTAGTACTACTAATCCTCATGCCTGATGAAACCATGTGGCTAGAAGCCACATGTCAGAGCACCCCAAAAACACATAATGAGAGATATATACATAATCAGAGCATGTTGCACCCTATATCTCAATAAATATGACTGTCTTGCATTTGTGGGCCAGCTCTTTCTCAGAAGTTATTTTCAAGGGTGTGCACAGACCAAAGTTATAAAATGATGCATGACAGATTAAACCAAACCTTGAGTAAAAGTAAAACTATCCCAGGTGTTCACCATTTTACTATGTATTTGAATTTTCAAGACCTAGAATCCTTCAAATGAATGAACACTCTGCTGCAGAGATCCCAGACTGATCTTCTGTGGTTCTGTGGAGTCAAGTTGTCCTATATGTGTTACTCATGCCTTTCTCAGTGTATCTGAGATTGGCCCAGGAGTTTGTATAAATGTGCATATGAAGGTCCTAGCTCAGGAAATATGTAACAGTATCAGACAGCACTTAGGAAAGCCTTAAGTATAGAAACACCTAATCAAGGTCTTAAGGACCTTCCTGAAATGAAGCCAAAGAACCTGCGTCAAAGACTTCCTAAATCAGCACAGCACCACGAACTTGTGCTTATGCTAGTGTGTGTTCAGGGGCTCTCACCTGGAATTACAGATCTGGATTTCTGAGCTGACTGCTAGAGGGACTACTGAAATAAAACTCTACCAAGCGTGATGAAAAGAGATGATGATCCTAGTGAATTTACAGTGTCAGTCATATATAGCACAGTTACCCAATTATAAACTCTCAAGCTACGACTGTTGCAAAAGCATCAAAAGCTTTCCAAACTTCTAGCTGGAGTCAAAAAAGCAAAAAAGGAAAGTAAAAACAAATGAAACAAATGAAAAAAGAAAAAAAAAAAAAAGAAAAGAAAGAATGAAAAGAGAGGAAAAGAAAAGATAGGCCATCTTATATTTAAAGTATGGAAATTAACTTCTTGACATTTGCATTACTAATTTTAGTGCTTTGATGGAAGTACTCTGTTACCAGACTTTAAAGCCTCAGATATCACCTCAAACAGCTAAGGAAAAAAGAAGGAAAGACTTCAAAGTGAATAATTACCTGTTGATGATGTATTATATTTAAAGGCTCTGGCTGTGTATTAAAGCTGGCCCTAGGATTGTTAATAGCCTGCAGTAAACAACTAATGAATCAAAGAAAAGCAACAAAAAGCAGCTCTAGTTGAAGGACATTCCCAGTAATACCAAAGGCCAGAGTCTAAGTGCTAAGTGTAACACAATAAAATGCAGTTATTTCACACTAGAGTGTATAAGAATTCAGAAAAATGGTCACAAGTGAATTATTAGGGATTGTCCTTTGAACTTTGTTCTCAAAGCCCTTTTTTGCCATTAACAGTACCAGGTTTTCCAGTTCTCTGTTGTTTTGGTTTTTTTTGCAGTTTATGTGCAATTTTTATGTTGTATAATGAAGAGGATAGGTCTGAATGTGAAGAGCTATACCTAAAGCAGTGATAGAAATAGCAAATTTCCAGAGGGAAATAAAAGCTCAAAGAAGGAGGCACAGAGCAGGAAATGGAGAGAAAATAGCTGAAAACAGTGCAGAATAAATTGGATGTCTACAGGGATCTCTCTGCTTTGGAGCTGTTAAGAATCTTGATGAAATAAGAAAGTGAGTGATTTAAAGAGGGTGGTTGGGAGAAATTATCTCAACATACCTCAGCTAAGTAGATGACAGCAGTGATTCAACCATAGTCCTTCAATCATGGCCCATCTTCTTCCCACCAGCAAAACCTTTTAAGCTGTTGGCAGCATTCACATGAGCAACAGTGGAAGACCCTTGTTTCATACAAATGGAGATCTAATCTGAGAAGTTTTTAAAAGGGAATTTTATTTTTATTTAAATATGTGGGAATTGAGGTAAGGGAGAACTTTTCAAGGGAATGTACTTTTTCTCTTTGAAAATCATTTTGGGAGAATTAAAGCACAGCAAAAACACTGTGAGCTTGCAATGCATTAGGGTGATATTGATACATACACATGTGTGTGTGTATGGCGTGGTGCTAAATGACTTTTCATCTTTTGTCGGATCTAAGATTTTAAGGCTGCTAGATTTTCTCAGGGTTTAGGAATTGATTGAAAATAAAGGAAAGCAAAATGTGGATGATGCAAATGCACTGAAGAGCTAGGAGGCATTTCTAATGGGAGTGATTATTTTCAAGACTGAAGAATCAATAATTTTTTAGGAAAAAACCCCAAAAATTAAAAACCCCTAAGCAACAACAAATCCCAACTAGACAAAACAAATTATGCCCTAGAAGTGACCTGTGGATCATCTCTGTCTTTCTGCACTTTGTGATGGCTTGAGATAATAGTGTATCTTCCTGAGGAAAGTTTTAAAACCAGCTTGGATATTCTGCAACCACCATATCCAGTCTGTAGCAGGTCTGAGTCATGAAATTTTTAGGATTGGAAGGGTCCCCTGGAGATCACCTTGCCTAACACCCCTGCCAAGCCAGGGTCACCTGGAGCAGGTTACACAGGAACTCTTTGGGCAGGGTTTGAAAGTCTCCAGGGAGGGAGATTCCCTGACCTCCCTGGGCAGCCTGTTCCAGTGCTCTGCCACCCTCAAGGTAAAAAATGGAAATTCTTGTTCCACCTCAACATGAGGAGTTGAGGTGGCAGTTTATGGCTACTGCTCCTTGTCCAGGGGACTACTGAAAAGAGTCTGGCACCACCCTCTTGGCACCTGCCTTTGGGATATTTATATGGATTAATGAGATTCCCTCTCAGTCTTCTCTATACTAAACATGCCCAGCTCCTGCCACCTCTCCTATGAGAGCTGCTCCAGAACCCTAATAATGTTTGTGGCGCTCCACTGGACCCTCTCTAGTAGCTCCTTGTCTTTCTTGTACTGAGTAGCCCAGAACTGGACACAACACTGCAGATGTGGCCTCATGAGGGCCGGGTAGACAGGCAGGATCAACTCCCTCGACCTCTGGCCACATTCTTTCAAATGCACCCCAGGATACTAGTGGCCCTCCTGGCTGTAAGGGCATTGCCAGCTCATGGTCTGCTGGTCATCCACCAAGACACCCAGGTACTTCTCCAGCAGGTCAGCCCCCAACCTATGCAGTTACTTGGGGTTTTTCACCTTGCTCTACATAAGCAAGGCCCACTGGCTCTAGGTCTGTGTGGGAAAGACCCCAGGATACCCATCCCCAGCAGGAGAGATATTATGTGCCTGAAGTGCTTCCTTAACCACAGGATGCAATATGGTAAGAATTAATTAGTTTTTGAGAGTGAAGACTGTTTTTTTTTCAGCCAGGATAAGTCACTGGTTCAGTGCAGGGACCTGCTCAGCTATTCTTTATGACATCATTCACACTGAATGAGGACTCAGTGGTCAGATGTCATCTCAGGGAAAGGATTGCTAATGTACACCTGAGGTAAAAATCAGGCTACAAAAAGTGTCTCAGAAGCATTAATAAGGATATGAGAGAGAGAATGAGTGGGCTCGTGAAAAACCAGAAAACAGCAGTGTACACATGATGATGGACACAAGGCTTTCCTCATGATGTGTAGGGTTGCTGTACCTTTCCATAGGAGTGGCTGCTGAGGGACCTGGCACCCTCTTGTATCAATGCAGTCACTAGCTCATATCCTCATGGCAAGGGTTCATTTTGTAATAACTGTAGAACTAAACAGAGAACAAAAGTGTTCCAACTTCATCTTGAGTATCGGTCTTTCCCTACCAGATGCTGGGATTCCTGTCTCCCACCATTCACTGTCTTGGAGACAGGTGGCCTTCATGGGAGGCACTGAGTCAGTTTGGTGTCACTTCACCACTGGAAAAGAGTCCCTTCCTCTGCCCCATCTCATCATCTTCCTATTGCCCTTGCTGTTGTCTGACTGTAAGATCCAGCTGCTTACCCTGCGTGGGCTTATGGAGCCCTACCTCACATGATTTAACTCCCAATTTGACAGAGGACTAACACAGCAATAATGGCTCAGGGAAGTATCTGATAAGGATGGAGCTGCCCCAAAGGAGGGTGGGGCAGCACTGGGAGATTCCCTGAAAGGATGGAAGAATATGAATGGAGGGAAGGATAGAGGAGACTTTCCAGACACATAAGCTGTGAAACAATGCTCAAAGGCATTTTTCTGAGTTTTGTTAGAGTCCCTGGAAAGAGGCAGGCAGTCTGAACTGTGGAAGCTGAGCTGCTCTCTAGGAGTTTCAATAAAGATAGCCTGAACAATGAATGTGGATGACAATACAAACATTTGGAAGCTGAAAGTTAAATGAAGGGAAGTCCAAGCATAATCCTTAGCACTTCAGGTAAATGCTCATCATTATCCCTGTATTCACTGTTTGCACGCATGTATGTGACAGCTTGTCTGTATGTTTGGGGCTCCTTAGTAGGCCACACATATTTCTGCAATAAACTGGCAGTTTCCATGTCCTGTTTTATCCTTGCTGTCCATAGTTTTTGCAGCTTGCTGTGAGGATTACATCCTGTGTTAGTGTTTCATGGTTGAATCCCAGACCTCTGGAAAGTCCCACATGCAGTTTGCCAAGGCTTGCCATTTTAGTACATTATTTGTTTGTGCCGTAGCAATGCCCAGAGGCCCCTTTGTGCAGAGCAGCATCTGTGGTTGGTACACTCACAGCTGTTTGTCCTAAGGTCCAAGACAAGCTCTCACAGCCCCATCCCTGCCTCTTCAGTGCACAGTGTTTTCAGCCATCATTAGAGCTTAATATGTTCCATTTGGCACCATTGTGAGAAAGCTATCTTGTTTGGGGAAAAAAATATTTTATTAAGCCCAAAGCAAAGACACAGCCACTTTTGGGTGATGTTGTTGATTATTCACAAAATGTTATTCCTGAGTTGTCTTGTTTGCCAAGTGTGGGACATATGTTAGTAATTGACAACGAGCAGAGTGGATCTCTTCTATAAATGGCTGTTTCAAGACACGACTGGTAATAAAATAAAGGGGCCAGGGGTTCCTCAGAAGATCTAACACTTTACCTACTTTAAAGCTGTTATCGCTAGCAGGCAAGACTTGTTCTCCCCCTTTCTCTTCCAGACTGCTTTTCTTCCTGTAAAACCTTAGGCCTGTTCCTCATTTTTGCTTATGTTGCAACAGACGGGTTTTTCGTTTCTTCAGGAGATAGCTAGCTGAAATCCATGCCTTGTGTTTCTGAGTACACTTTCCACCAACATTTGTGCTAGCCTTAGCTAAACAACTCCAGTAATGACATACAATGATTTTCAGGGACCAAAAAGGAAGAGATAGTTCCATGGAAATTACCTAATTTTTCCTATGGATTCTAACTCTTCATTTCAGTTGCACTGCAGAGATGTGAAGTATCATAGACACTTTAAAAGAGTCAGAGGCCTGAATTTGCTCTTATGTCACCACTGCTTTAATGTGAAGACATTAATTCAGATGACATAATTTCTGAACATATCAGTGGGTTGGAAGGGTTTGAACATACAAATAATTATGTAAGTATGCAATCCTGCAGAGTCTTTTGTTGCCACAGACCTGTTTGCTCAAGGAAGTTATTGGTCTGTAGTGATGGAGGTAGAAGCAGGCTTTTAAGACACCTAAGTACAACTGGATGTTGAATGGAATGGACAACTCAATGCACACAATGAGAAAGGTGCCACCTAAATAAGGCTCTGTCAGGTTTGTCTGATATTTGGTGGGTCAAGATGATATGGTTGTTTGAGTGGCTGATCAGATTTTTTTTCATGCAGAATACTGGGAGGTTTGAGAGTGGTTGTGGTAAAATGATGTGTAAGTGGGTGCTGGAAATCCATCCTTCTGGTGACTTGGCCTGGTCTATCAGTTAGCAAGGAGGAGAAAAGAAGGTGCAGATGACTGATGCAAAATTATACCTGCCCTTTATGATGTGCCTTTCTTTCATGTCTTAGTGGGCTCCACATTGCTATGGGACACTTGTGTAATAGAAGAACTGGTTTACATTTTTGCCTGTTCTTTCCAGAGCAACAACAGCTGATGTGATCCACTCCAATAAACATTAGCTAACTATTCCAATATGTTCTGTGTGGGGTGTTGTCTAAACCAGAAAATGATGCAAAATACTGCATCTCACTTCTCAGGCAACAGCCATGGCCAAATTGGTGCATGATTTATTGCACCAAAAACAGTAGCAGCCCAAGGAGCACTAAGGTCAGCAGAAATCTTTCCACTGACTTCAAAAGGCATCATATCAAGCCACCTGAGACAATGTTAGGCACTGATTTTACCCCAGAAGTGAACATGTATTATGAGACATTTCTGAGAGCCTGACTTCTCTCTTTTATTCAATCTGGTGAGGAACAATCCCAAACCAGAGATGTACTGGCTCAGGAGAGATGGTGTTGCTTGGCTGCAAATGGAGCCAAACCTTAGGTATTTTCCATTTATCTCAACCTCCAGGATGTGAAGCTTTCCCTGGCCCTTGGGTAGAGAATGCAGGTTAGTGACTCCATGTGGAGTCAGCATCTGTTGATCTGCTTTCCAGTTTTTATTGGTTACTTTCCCATTAAAGGAGGAAAGAAAGGCAAATTAGATCACTTCTTGGAAGAAGAGGGAACAGAATTATTATTCTTACCTACTTCCTATCTGTAAGTACTACATGTCAGTTCTTGTGCATCAAATAAAGGGAAAAAATCATAAATAGAAGGTCTAGTTCCTGCTTCTCTGAACCCACAATTTTAACACTAATGGATTTACATTCAACTGTTGGACTCATCATTTATACACTTTGTATAAGGATAGTACAGTCTGAAAACTCTGCTGCCTGGTAAGAAGTCAGAGAAAGTGTTCTAGCAGGGCTCAGGCACCATGACCACTGCTCGGAAAAAAAGCCCAACCAAATAGCAAAACTCCAGAAGTAACAGTTTCCCACGTAAACCAAGGAAGGATCTCAACAACTACAGGGTTGAGCTATTATTTATCAGCTCAGAATTAAAATTTCTTATTGAATGCTTTCAGGACAGAAAAAAATTGCAGTGGTAGTCTAGGGAGGTTGGATAATGTTAAGCTATTATTTTCAGCTCTCCCAGCTATACTCTGTTAAATTACATCCTGGTAGCACACGAGTAACAGCGATTTCAATCCTGTGGCTCTCAAATGGTGGGTAAAAACATGACAAGAGCTTTTCCTCTCTCCCCGCTCTTACTGCCACATGTTATGACTATCCAGGGAGCAGCAGGAGAAGGCTGGAGAGGTAATGCTGAGCAATGTGGGTGAGGGGAATCAGGCATGACAAAGTTAACCACTACCACCCAACATTTGATTTCTTCTATATGCTCTTTGCACTAAAGACAGCCAGAGACAATGGTATTACGTTACTGCTGACAGTAAGGCCTGTGTTGGGATATATGTTTTGCTGACAGCAGTTGAAATCTTGGAGGTATTTGCCATTGGGAACTTGGTCCCATCCCTCCTGGTTTGTTTATTGTTTGCAGCTCTGATGCTTTGGTCTCTCAGCCAGCTGGCTTGTGTGGAAAAGGGGATTCCTGGAAGAGCAGCATTAGGCTGGCTCAGGCCTTGGGGGGTTGTTACCACGTCCCTGATTGTGCACTTGACACTGACATGCTGGGTGATTTAGGACTAGACACTTGCTGTCTTTGCCTCCACATCTCTCCAGTGAAATTGTTAATGGTGGTGCTTACTTTACAAACTGCATGGGGCTGTACAGTTGCCAAGCTCTCTATGAGGCAACGAATGACATCAATTAGTTGTTTTGTACAGGCCCAACACTGAGAAAGAAAAAGGTTGTTTCAGTCATTGTGGCATTGAGTTCATTATGTTTCTCCATCCATCTTGAACATCTAGCCTTGTAGGGCATGAGCCAGGATCAGTTGTGTACTTTGCCTTTCTGTGTTCAAATATGGAAATGACCTGTAAACATGGTGATAGTCAGCATTTATCATCTGATTTATCAAAAGATTAAAATATCCTGTGCTTTTGTTGGTTATCTTTACTCTGGCCCTGGTATGCAAGATTTTCCTTCGTTTGCTTGATGGACTTGTAACTAAACAAAGAAAGAAAAAAAAAACAAACAACCCTAGTAATTCTCTTTGTTTTTTTAGTGCACACACTGTTTCTCCATTATTTAGTCTTCTCCAAATTCCTCTGAATTTTACAGTAAAGATAAACTTCTCCTTCAGTTCGAGGTTAAAAGCAAATTTAGCATAGACTTTAACAAAACCAGAAGAGGCCTCAATGTCTCTCCAAAACTTTTTAAAGATGAAGATGCTGAGTTGTTTAGAGGAGATGATTTGGATTCTTCATACTATGAGTTGGTTCACTAAATACTGACATAATGCATATAAAAAGGGGAGTGGGGGGAGGGGCAGGAAACCCCCTAGAGTCTCATATTAATTGAACAGAAAAAAATGCCTCACTTGTTGGTGATTTACACTGATTAAACCAAAGTCTTCTGGATTACTATGCATTTTCCTCAATATAGGAAAAGCATGCAGAGAAAAATTGGCAGTTGATTATGACCATCATAGTTCCACTAGTGTAATAGGAGTCAAAAAATTTGCAGTATGGGATGGTTTCTTTGAGTAGCATTTTGGAGATGTCAGATACATGGGTGGTTTTTTTTTGCACAGACTAAGGTGTGGTCTTGGTGTCAAGTCTATAGCTGCAGTACATTTCATAAAGGTTGCTAGAAATTAAGACCTTGATACAGGCTGTCATTCATACCTTTGCAGGGTGGGGTGAAGGTATGAAATCTCCTCATTAAAAAAGAGCCAAATCACGTTACTGGAGAAGATCAAGTTACTGGACTTCATGCACTTCAAGAATCTCTGGCATTGTGCTTGCTTCAGGATTTCCTCCAAGATGTGAAAGAGGAAAAAGACCTGTTGGAAAGCCCATGATTTGCCCTTCTTAACTCAAGCAATAACCACTGCAGCTTCCTTTCCCAGTTGTTTCCTCGTGATCCATTGATCCTCCTGGACCCAGGCTCTGAGGGAAGCTCTTGGCAGCCCACCAGGCTCTGAGGGAAGAGGTAGCACATGTGTGTGATGAAAAGAGTGAAAGCTTTATGGAATCAGCTCTATTTTCCCTTCCTCATGCAGGCGCTCACTTATCACTGTAGTTTTCCTGGAAGATCAAAAATAAAGATTTCCTGGATTTGTAACAGTAAAAAGTTGTTTTTATTGCAGAAATATGACACCATAGGAGTTAAAGTTAATCCTATTATTTTGGTTCTTCATGGTGCAGCTGCCTTGCTATATTTAATACTGCACTGTTACCAATATTGTGCAAAGGCTTCAGTACAAATTGAGATCGACAAGTAACAGTGACATCACACCAATAGCAATAATCTAAAGTAAACTACCTCTTCTTCCTACCATTCTGCGCCTTTGCATTTCTGCTCTGGCTGAATTACAAAATGCTCTAGGCCATGCATTTTCTTGAGGTGACTGCAATTTTGCAGTAGCAAGCATTTCTGCCCTTTAGCTGTTAACCACATGGTGCTCCAAACAAGACAGTAAACCACTAGGAATGTCAGATGCATCCCACTCTACTGGGAGTTTAACATTTTTCTGAAGACAAAAAATATTTTCCTTGGCTGATATTTTATAATAGCAAATAATAATAGTAATACTGTGCTTTTAAAATATTTTTACTGATATACAGTCTTCAGACTCCAAGGTTTTTCTAACCTTGGAGTCTGAACACTGTATAACACTTACTTTCAATCAGGTCTGATATTGTATGAAAAGGTTTGTAGTATCATTAGGTAAAGACAATAACATGAATGAAAATAGATTCTTGGCCAATGCAATCCAGAATTCATTAGCTTTATTGAAGTGAATGATCAGTCTTGTTTTCTTCAGCCCACTTATCTGACCATTACTCTAGGGGCAAAGCAGTTGTTAACACCTTTTTATAAATCATCACTTGGCTATCAAGAATCCAAATTATTCAAAAAAAACTGAGATTTTTACTTTGTAAAGCAGCAAATGAAGGTTCCATACCTTTGTAACTCTAGCATGCATTTCAAGAAGCAACAGAAGGCACATATTCAGTGTCTTTGAACCTTTTGAGACACTGTCTTTTCCCTTCCCTTCCCTTCCCNAAGGTTGTCTATCTGGAAGCAAAGCAAACATTGATTTTCTTTCTTCCTTTCTTTCAGAGGAGATTTTGCTTTAGGTAGTAATAAAACATTCGTGGTGAGCAGCAAGGGGCCATCTGCAAGGCCCCTTAAAGCCTTGGGTTTAAGACACCCATAAGCAAAGGTTCAATGCTTAAAAAATTATTCAAAAAGTAAGCATGTCAGTGAGATGCACCAAAAACAAAGCCTCCCGGAGTGCTCCTCTCAAAGCTGTTATTTAAAGCTTTTTTGCTTCAACCCACATGGCTTTGAACAGAGCATCTGAGGATGTCTGGGTTAAAGCTGCCCTCTGTTTTACTTGAGGATAGCCTGCTCTCCCACTTCCTCAGCTACTGGCCTGCAGGCCAGTAAAGACCAACCTTGTATCATGTGCAGGGACTGTAGCTCACTGGGAAGGCCCTGGACCTACACATCATCCATCAGATGCCATAAATCAAAGGCAAATTTCTCATGAATGGCCTTCCCACCAGCTCTGCATGTTGACAATTTGCAAGACACGTTTACTGCCACTGTTAGATGATGCAACCTGCTGGAGACGACTGCCCTCTCTACATGAACATGTCAAGGCAGGGACCAGAGGGAATGGTTCGTGTTTTCACTTCTTATGCTTGGCAAATGAGGGTTGCCTTTTGACTGAAGAGCTGGGAAAAGCAACCCCTCCCCTCCTCCAGTGTCCTGATGTTATGGCTAAGGCACCAAAGGGATCTGGGAGAAAGGTGATAAAGACAGAAAGAGCCAGCCACTCGTGCCTCCTCTGTGTTTCAGGAAACTCCACACACTCCAAGTGTCTTTCTCCCCACTGGTCCTGCACTGCAGCTCCTGCACCTGCAATGGCTCTGCCACCCTGAGCTGGGGCTTCCCACCTCTCATATGTGCTACTTGGAGTGGAAGAGGATGAGATGGGAAGACCTGACTGAGTCTGCTGCTGTCACTTCAATTTCAGTAACACTGCCAAGGCTCTCCAAGCTGCCTGCAGCCTGCTTATCACTGTGCTTGCTTATCGCAGCATTGGCAGGCATTTTGATCCTGAGTAAGTAGCATGGCAACAAATTTGGGATGTTGTGCTGGGTGTGAACTTGTCTGTTCTAGTGAGCTTAGAAGGTCCTGATCCCTCCATCACAAGAAATTTACAAGGCAGCTGGAAAAGGTTTAGAGATGGGCAACAAAGATGATCAAAGGTACAGAAAGGCTCTGTATGAAGGATGACTAAGCTAGGACTTATGTATATGGAAAGGAGATAAAGGAGGAGGAGGTGATACATTTACAAAAAAAAAAATCTTGAGTGATATGGAGAGAATGAATAGATCGATTTTTAAAACTCCTTTCCAGTACAAGAGGTGGGAGACATCAGATTAAGCTAATAAAATAGTAGGGCTCCAAACAAAACATCTCAGTCAGCTGACCTGTGGATCTCCTTGACAAAGGATGTGTGGGAGCTAAATTTTTTAGGATTTCAAAGACAGACAAGAGATTTAATATAAGAGTAATCCCCTGGGAATACTAGCTACATAGAAATCACAGCTTCATCAGGAGGTTCCTGTTCTGAAAATGGAAACTGGGAGAGCGTTACAGGGAGTTTTCATATATACCTGTTCACTAGGCATCTGCTGTTGGTGTGGTGGGAGGTAGGGTAGAAGGACCTTCAGTGTGACATTTTACTGTTTTCCTTCTGTTCTTCACAGCAGTGAAAAGTCTGCAAAGCTGTAGAAACTATGACTAGGCTTTAGGTCACTTAACTTTAACCCTCAGAAAACAGGGGCTCTAGTCACCCATCTCCCAGAAATCAATGTCATGGAGGCCACACCACCCACCCTAAGATAGGTATCCAAAAGGACAGATGAATCACCTTCTTCAGCTCCCTTTTATTTCTGATTTCCCAGGGAGTCTGGACAGCTGCCTCGTGTTGGATGAGTAGTTTCTTTCTAATTTCAGTTAATCTTACTTGAATGAGACTGATCCTGATTAAAGTGGGTTTTGGCAGTAGGTTTAAGGCCTTTTTCTGCAAAGCTTCAAATGCCACTGTGTTAAGGCTAGCATTTATTAGATGTGTCCTTTGAAAAAAGCTCCTTGAGCATGACTGTGAATTTCACTCTTCAAAGGTCAGTGGCCTGCAACAACAAAACCAATCAAGCTCTACCTGGGGTCTCAGGAAGCTCTGTTTCTGAAGTGTGGGACTTCTGATATTTCACTGCCTATTTAGACACTGTATCTGAAACTAATTAAAAGCAAGGTGACTGATAGCTGAGAGACTGAGATTACTGGCTTGTGTTGCACTGTCCAGAAACATTACATGACCATTCCCAGCTGTTGTTCTGGCATGGGGTACACCAGCTGTCTCATCAAATCACACCATGGAATAACAGCACAAAAATCTTCCATATTATCCTGCTGTTATAAAACAACTCCTACTGACAAGACCCCAAAAGCAGAAAAGAATATCTTGAAAGCTATTTTTTTTTTCTTCCTCTGATTACATTTTACCTTCCAGGAAGCAGATGTAAACACAGTCCATATTCGTTCCAGCTTTGTAATTACCAGCCTTTGTTTTTGTAAATGTATCTAAACTGCTAACTTCATTTTCACAGCACTTAAATTACTTGGAAAATTCTTTCTTATCCAGATTGCCAATATGTAGTGTGACAGACTTTGGCACTATTGGAGCAGTGTACCCTGCCTGCTTTCTGTGGATGCTTATGTGGAGCTTTTCCAAAACCAATTAGATATTGCTGGATGTTATATACATATTAATTAAGTGAAATATATGCTTTTTTTTAGTTCTGCCTTTTATAAGAGATTGTGACATTCGAGTCATAAATCAAATCTGTACTAGAATTTAGATTCCATAGGGACAGACTCAGTAAAAGCCAAGATTAGCAAAAATAGCCCTACTCTATTTTCCTTTTCTAAATTTGACTGGATGTAATTCTTTAAATATATAACCAATATCTTATCGACACAAAGCTACTATATTTGACCCCAGACATGAAACTGGCAGGAAATGGGTTACTACAACAAAATCACTCAGAAGTGAGTTTTTTCACCAGCTTGCCTGAGGAAAAGGCTAAAAATCTTAAAATTTTACTTTAATTGTAGTTGAATAATAACAAAAAGGATGCTATTTGATATTTAGATTGGAAATAATAATAAAATCTATGAATACTAATGCTTCAGGGTCTTACAGTGTCATAAACCCAGAATAAGGCTACTGAATGCACCTAAACTCTGCTGATATAGAACTGGTGGAAGGATAGAGTCAGATCTGAGGTCTTTTTTACCTGTTGTGTTTAACCTGGACAGACCTTTACCTACTATGGTCATTGCTGTGTGTGCAAAGTTCAGACATCAGACCTTTTTATCTAGAGAATATGAAGCAACACTATCATTAGGTAAAGGAAGCCCTAAACACATTCAAAGACTACACAGTGTGGGAGAAACTCATCATTTAAGCCAGTGTGGGTGGCTGAATACTCTGAATACTTTTATGGATCTTTTAAAAATTATGAGCTGACAGCATGGTACCTTACCTACTACTCTGAATGCTATTTCGTGCTGTCCTTGAGCAAGGCCTCCTGGGGGAGGTAAGGCTTGTCGAATGAGTAAGAGCCAGAAGTATTTAGACACCTTCCTCCACTTCAGTTAAAATTAGGCACAGAAATGCCTTTGTGGGTTTGGGCCTGGTGAGCAGTGAGATATGGCAGGGAATCAAAGTGACCTGCGGGAACAGCTTGGCAGCTGAGGGGCTGCAGCAGGTGTTTTGTGGCAATGCTGGTGGCAGACGGACCAAAGCAATTGTCTCTGGAGGCACCATGGCTGTTCCCCTCTCCATGCAGAAGTCCATGCTCACCTGAAGTTGATGATGGCTCTCTAGGATGGATGGGAATTATAGCTGACCAAGTAACTTGTGCCAGCTGCCCCATCAGCTCTTTGAAGAAAGTGTTTTCTTAGAAGCATTTCTAGAAGTCCTCTACAAGTTGGTAGTGTGGCACGTTTTAGGAATTTGCAAGAAAGTGACACTGCGAGCAGCCAGACAAGGGTTGGACAGTGTACAAAGACAGCTTCCAGGAAAAAAGGTTAATGTCAACAAATATAGGTCGGATACACATAATCATTTATCTGCTCTGGCCACACTAACAGTAAACCAGCTGCAAACATATGCAGATGACATGCTGAGTGTACTTCAAAGGCTTCCAACAATTTCTTAGCTTGGACAGAAGCAAGGACACGTGGGCGCCAAGACAGACACAGGAATCTTCCCCAGACAAACATTTCTTAGCCTGGCATTGCATCTTGATTACCCTCTTTTAGAAAAGGAGAGCTGCCATAATTACCTGGTTCTTTTGCTTCTATAACTTACACTAAGCCACATGGTTTTATGATTGCATTTAATTCTCAAGCCTAAAGGAAGGGAGAGAAGCCTAAGTCAGGGGAAGGTAGGACATGGGCTTTAGCTGACATAATCTGTAGGGCTGGGCAATTTAGCTAAAGAGCCATCAAATATCCAGTGGAAGGACTGGGGATGTTCCTTTCAGTTTTCAGTTTTCAGTTTTCAGTTCCTTTCAGTTTTCAGAGGCTGCTTCAGACAATGTGCTGGAAGCCTGAGTGAGGGGCAAGCTGTCTGCTGCCCTCTCAGGGTCATCCTCCAAGAGCCATGCTGCAGGCAGAGAGACACAAGGAAGGACACAGACCAGTTAAAGGCTGCCCTGCAAGGCCAGGAGCCGAGCAGCGCAGGGACAAGTGGCATGCCTGCTGGGAGGGCCATGTCCCTGTTAACCCTGTTCAGAAACTGCCATCCCGCTTTGCAAACGCTCTGGAGGGTTTGCTGTGAGCCTTTTGTGACAGTGACATGTACCTGGGCTCATAAACACTGTGTACCACCTATGAATCAGCACTGGTATGGTTAAACCTTGGTGAATTTTCATTTTTTTCCAGACAGATAAAAGATCCCTTACAAATCTCTTCCAGGTGTAGTTCCAGTATATTTTCAATACAAGATACAGCTGCAGATTTCCAATCTTTCCAGAAATAAAGGTGCCACAAGGGTTGTATACAAGGACAGGTAGCAAATAATGCTGAAAATCCCAGAGAAATGTTGTCATAAATATCTGATTTTGGAGCCATGTAAAAATGACAACTGAGCTCAGGTTCAGTAAAAAAGAAGAAAAAAAAAAAAAAGTATAAGCCTCTACAAGAAAAAAACCTTGTGCATGTATAAAACCCTTACTGGGATTGCAATTTTTCCAAAGCGCTGTGTGTTGAAAGTTGTTTTTCATTCAACAGCTGTGACTCCAGCTGTCCCTCCTGAATGTTTTTTGATTCAGGAAGCCTTTCATGCTGAGGACTGACCTTTCAAAGGGATTCATATTGTGTGTTATCCCTTTTTGTGCTTCATTATGTATATGCTGATGAGCTGAGGGTGGTGGCCAGGTGATAAACTGCTAGCAGGTGATAAATTGCTAGATAACCTACTCATTAGTTGGAAGGCTTGTGAGTAAAGTAGAGAAGAAAGAACTGTGAAGATCAAGGACTGTTAGTGGAAGCTAATGAGAGGTCCTGTAGAACAGGATTAAAATGAGTGAGTCCCCACCTGACTGTATTGGTGGGTGTTGTGTGTAGTTTCATGCTGCTTTTTGGAAAGGGTGGCTGGACATTCCTACCATGACTGGAAGGTTTTCTTATTTAGCTCTTTGCACATATGAACTTTTGTGCTTAGGAGTGTAAATGGATTGCTCAGCAGATTACTCAGCCTGTGCTATTATAATCTTCAAATGAATAATAATGGTGTCCATTATGTGGAAAAAGAAAAAAATCTTCTCCTTGGGGAAGCAAGGGATGGGTATTTGGTTGATGCTGACTCCAGTGTGGCTTGAGATGCAGTTTGATATGTAAGGCCATGCAGTACAGCAATGGCACCTTCCAACTAAGGAAGGCTCTCCTCCTCATTGAGGAAACCCTTAATTTTAATAAAACTGATTGTCCTTTCCTGCACAAAATAAATGCATTACACTTGCTTGTTACCTGTGAATGCTGGTAAAATACCTGTCGATAAATGTTGCAGTTTCTGGCACTATCTTTTGGAGTTCTTGAGAAAGCAAATGCTTTTCAAAGACTGCATGGCTGGTGGAAGCCATTCCTCTGCCTTAGCTGGCAGAAGCTCATATTTAGTGCCTATCAAAACTTAGTTCTTGAAAAATGCCTCCTGAGAGAAACACTTTTAAGTAGCTGGGCTTTCCTGAAATGAGTAGGTGCAAATAAGTAAATTTTATTACTTAATGTAGCAGTCTTCCCATGTAGCCTGTTGAGGATTCTTCTTGTCTAAAAGTTTCACACAGAACTAGGACCTCTGGTCAATCAGGGCTGGCAAGCAGTGTGAAATTATCTGTGTTTTTCCTGATATTGGAGTGAGATTGGTATCTTGCCATCATTTTTTGGCAGCACAAGCCACATGTGCGCAAGAGACAATATTGGAGTCAGACATAGACTTATGGATCCCCTGTGGCTGTCTCCACACCTATGAAAAAAAAATGCATTATATTAGCAATGACGCACCAGCTTTGGGAACTGTTCCAGGAGTTGTCCCTGAAGCATCCAAGGAAGATAAGAGTTAAGTATATGCTCCTGGAAACAGAAGGGCAAGCACACAAAGCATGTTGAGCATAGGCAGCCAAACTGCAAGGATGCTGTGCACAGAATAAGCCTAGGAGGAACCAGAACAGGTATGTTGGGGCTTTCACAGCTTTGTCTGCAGTGGGAGATTAATCCAGACTTCTGTATTGTGCCTACAATACAAGGCTGGGAGCAGCAAATCTCCTACCTATTTTTGCAGTTCCCATCTGCAGTGATTATAGCCTGGAGGAATGTGTACCATCTGCAATGGACCATCACAAAACACTCTGAGACACAGAAAACTATTTATGTTGCTATTGAGGTGCTGGTGCTTGACAGCAAATACTTTTATTTATAGCCAGTGCATCAATGGTTCACCTGAAGAAGCAATGCTTGTTCTCAAGACAGTGATTTTGAAGGCCCATCACTGCAAAACTTTCCATTCCCACATGGATATGTGGTGATACTGGTGTTTTATGCCCAGAGTTATTTTAGCTCTGCAGACAGCTGTATTCCAATTTCTTGAGGCCTGGAGAAGCACGGAGAGCAATTAGCAATATATTAATGTAGATTAAAAAATACTTCTGAATATCTGTGCCTAGCAAACACTGTTGGTAGGGTGAGGAGGAAGTGGCACTGATGACTTGTAACAGTCAGCTTTCCAGACAGTCTCTTGTAATGCTCTCTAAAGGGTCACAAATGCTAATTTTCATTACTATTTTCTAGTTATGTACAGAGACATCTTAAATCCCTTCAGTTTCCCCAATAGAGCTATGGAGAGAACTGAAAGGGGAGAAGCCAATAAAATTACAGGTCTTTTGAGTTATCCAAGGTAATCTTCATCTGAAAATTAGAAGCAGGAACCTTAACATTCAGGCTAAGAATGGGGTGCGAACAATTGCTTTGACGATGAAAGGACAGAAAGTGGTTTCCAGTCCTTAAAAATTACACTGTGGATTCCCACTCTACATCAGGATACTTACAGCAATCCACTCTCTGCCGTAGAGGTGTGAAGAACAGTAGGTAGGGGGAATAGGAATAAATTACCAATATCAGAAGAGGTGAGTGCTTGGTGTAGATTGTGAAAAATTCATGCCAGGTAACATCTCCTTGTATATCTAACTTTTGATGAAAACATTTTAAGAACCTCCTCCTATCTTCTCATCCACAGAGTACTTTTTACACCCACACACCCTGCTCCTCCCCACCTTGGCTGGGATACACAGATGTTTTGGAGGCCACTGGGGAACTGAACTAGTGAATTGATCAGAAGACATTAAAAATCCTTGCCAAAAAAGCATAAATCATCCCTGTTCCTGAGCTAGTAGCCCCCACTTATGTTTGCAAGGTACAATTGCTTCCAGTCCAAAGTCTCTGTGTAGAGCTTACACATTCTTCCTCAGCCTGGATCTAGCCTGAGGTGCCAGCACGTGGTGTAGATGAGCCTGATTTATCCCATACGCTGGCCACAGATTTGTCTATACAAATCAGATCAGGCCCATCTTTTATTAAAGACACCTAAAATTATCCTGCTTTCCCATGTTTAAGTCTTCTCCTAACAGCAGTTCTTTGTAGAACATCCTTTCCTTAAAATTTTGGTGAGTAGTAGGGACATAGATAAATATGTTCATAACCCTTAGATTGGCAGCCTTGTGGATGTTATGCACATAATCCAAGCCTATCACTGGGAGTTATGGGTTATCCATAACCCATATCCATATCCATATTTTTTTCATGGGAGTTATCCCATGAAAAAAAGCAGAATCACTGTAGTAGGCGGTGTTCTTGTAATCCATACAGGTGAGATTGCTTCTGCCCCTCCTCATCCCCATTTAAGGTTTCTCAAAGTAAAAGATACATTGATAGTTATATTTTTGTTGTTTTCATCAGCAATTTGACTACATGAGTTTCAGTTGGCTTAATATAAAAATTTTGTTGATAACTTGTGCTTTGAGTAGTTGTCACTATATTTTAAAATGACAAAATCTATAAAAAACTTGATACCATAAAAAATATAGTATCTACAGAGAAAAGGTCCAGTATGAAATTTGCTCAGGTTATTTCAAATAAAACTAGTTATTGCAATAACTGTTGAACCAAAACACTTCACATGTGGGAGAGTTTAGCTGAAGAAAGAACAGTTCATATATATAAAGACAGACATCTATAAAAATAGCCATATAACTTGACCATATTAAACTCCTAATCATGAGTTTAAATAGTGAAGTCTAGCTTACTTCCTTTTCCCAGTATTTCATCTGCAGATTTATGGGTATAAACTCTAGGAGAGAGATCCAGTTTACATGTTCCATCCTGCTCCATTTGGCCTTTTAAGAAGGCTCCCACCAAGGTGGTTATCTCTTGGGATGGCACATCTTCATATAGTGGTGATAGTTTGCTTCCTTTTAAAGCATTTTTCTATGGTGGTTCTGTGTTTTAGAGGAGCCAATTAAAAGCATGCTCTTGGCAGGACATGGCTAGCTTTTTCAGCATATTATTAGCTTATCAAGCCTGGAACCTGCTAGATAAGCTCTGTGGCAGTATATGCCTATATCATGCCTCTGAGGCTTTTAAATGCACTGTAACTTAAGGCTGACTATCAATAGTATAGTAGTTTCTATACTTGGAATTTAAATGCTGTAAGATTTGGCTTTTTACTGGGTTCACTAGAAACTTATGAAGAATTATGGGCCAGAATATATTTTTTTTCTTCAAGTTTAGGCCTTATTTTAAGAATTCTATATTGGCTTCATGCTGAGGTCTATGTGCTCGCAATTCGGGGCATGGAGAACCACATCCTGTCATGTGGCAGGCCCCAATAGCTTTGATGCCTCAGGATGAGAATTGGGGTGGATGTGTGGGGGCCTCACCTTGTGCAAAAACTGGCCCTGACCCACATGCATAGGAGCAGCTATTGCTCTCCAGGTCTGTTTTGGCTTGGGATGAAATAGAGCTGAGTGGTGTGTCCAGGAATATGATGTTAGAGTTGACTCCATGGCAGGATAGAGGTTAGGGACTGGGAAGTGCTGGGTAGCTGCTGCTGGTGGTAACATACTCTGTTGTGGCATCATCTAAGTAAAGGATTTCCAAACCTATGTGTCCAACACAAAATATCCAGCATGTTAAGGGATTGTGGGATGTAAAGCACGCATTTGCCACAGCCATGCTAAGATCCTTCAAGCCAGGGCCCACTTAGTGCAGTTTGAATATTTCATACCTTTCTGGTTTTAGTTTAGCTTATTGTCTGCTTCCAGCTGAGTCACATGAGTGTAAACAGATCAGTTTGTCTCTAAGGAAATGATTCCAGAAATTGGGAGAGTCAGTTCAGTCCAAATACCATCTGCAGAAATGAAGATTTTAAAACTCACATAAGGTTGACCAATCTTATACTGCTCCTGTTTGCTCTTCCATGTTTTCCTTGGGTAAGCACATAATTTTCTGGCACAAAGTCTAATTTGTTGAATGCTGACATTGCAGCAATGTTCCTCAGCACATCCCAATTTCAAAAGCAAAAAATGGCCTATTTCAAAGTTATGCAGATATTCTTGAGCTTGTGTCACTGAAATCAATGTGGAGACCAAAATGAAAAACTAGTTATAAAATAATTTGGGTCCTTGAGAACTTAGTACTCAGACCTTTTCAATGTTGCTGCCACAGACTTGCAGCCAAAGCAGAACTGGCTAGAACTGCCACAAGAGCCAACTCTCCATCAGGTCAGCTCCATAGCAGTTCACAGAAGCATTGCTATTGTCATATTTTCTGTAGTTTGGTCAAGTGGCTGCCTGGTTGCAGCAATTTTGGTGCTCAGCAGATGACAGCTCTGTACAGAGGCAACGCTGGAAAATGTCAGCACTTGGAATAGGGACAAGGAGCAAGTTTGGGATTAGGAAGGTGCTAGAAGTGCTGATGAAGCACTGATTTCTGTGCTTTTCAGATTTGTCTTTCAGGCTCATGCTACTTGTGAGGAAGAGCAGATGACTGGTTCTGCCCCTTATTGGGAAAGGCACAGGAAGAGTAAAACATCAACAGTCACAATACACCGAGGTGTGCAGACATCCTCTGATTACTGTGGTGATGCACCCTGAAACAAACTTATATATTCACCTGCTATATGAATTTATGTATACACCTGCTCAGCACTGAGCCCTTGCCTTCAGGCAATAGGATCACAGTCCTTGGGATGACTGCCATGATCTACTTATCCATGAGTAAATAGTTCTTAATTCCTCCTCTGGAGAACATATTAGTGGGACACCCAATTACTCGGAGCACAGTCAAAATTATCTTCCTATCACTTTGCTTTGCATCTCCCCATTTCTCTGTTTCATTCAAAAATTCCTCTCCCTACATTTCAGGGCTTCTTCTAGGCAGGCATGCTGTAAGCATCAGATCTCCTCAGCATGTCAATGTATCTATCTACTTTGTTCAGCCATTAGTGACACGGTATCATTCATTTCTCTCCTCCTACAGCACTGTTTTTACAAAAATGCCAAACTTCCTGGCCTTTCCCAAAGAAGATTGCAGCCTACTGAGTTTGTCTGTGGTTAGCTTAAAGCACTCTGAAATAGTGGGGTCTGATCCCCTTTATATTATTATTTCTTTTTAATCTGGACGCTTAGTGCAGTGAGACTTATGTACAAATTGGGATATTAGTGAGACATATCTTGGCTTCTTGACTGGAAATTGGTCGCCTTGCTTAATGCCTTCAATAATATGACTCAAACCCAGTGAGCTCAGATACAACTTTTGGGTTGATCCAGACTATGAAAAAACATTTAGGATGGAAAGTAGTCCAGAATGTTCTTTTGTAACATGACTACTTGTATTGGAAATTTAAAATATGATGGCTGTTATTTAAAATGTGATCTTTACCTTTTGTGCCTCCAATTCTCAACTCCATCCTGCCACAATGGGAAGAGAAGGGGGAGCAAGGAAGCAACATCTGATTTGGGAGCCTCCATGGGGGTGAATTGGGGAGTATAATTCCTAAACCATGACATCTGCCATCATCATGAAAGCTGAGAAACTTCCTCTGTAGAAGACAGCTGGTTTTCAGAAGTCAATTTGTGAGCTTTTGACCCATTTAGAAGCATCAGACAGTGAGTGCTTTCAGTATGCAAAACATGTGCATGGTATTTTTGAGTAGTCTGCTTGCTGATGAGTTGCTGTATCACAAAGCTGCCTGACTGGAGCAGCATCTTGCAGCAAGGCTTTCAAATGAATGTCATTGAAAGCTGTGGTGGCAGCAGCAACAGGGACTGGAGGAATTTTGCATGTTTTTCAGTCTTAAGTCCACATTCTGACTAACCCCTGCATGGGTGCTGGTATCCAAGGATGAGCTATTCTCAGCCCCAGGCAGGGTACACTGCATATCTTCTTTCCAGCCTTGTGGTCTGAGGGAGAGAATAGTGTGAACTGAGTGTGACAGGGGTTAGAATTTGGCCCCTAAATGGCTTTACCAAACTGTGGGAAAGCAATAATGTTACCAAGTAGAGGAGTTAATGAAGGGTCATCACGCTACACACCTTGTCCATTTCAAAGCAGAGGAAGGCCTTTGTGTTGGCACTTCCATTCTCCTGACCAAAACAGTAAATGGTATTGCAACCTTCCCTTTTTTGCTTGCACATTATGTGTTAAGGATATATGTAGGAAAACTTGCTACACTCTCTATAGACTTATTTTCTTTAATCCATGTGGTTATGGGCATATTGAATTTGAGGATTGAAGCTGGTGTTTCTGTAGTTCTGGATTTTCTATCTGATGTGGTTTAGAAAAGTGCCAGCAAACTCTTGCAGAAATCTTTTGTTTCTTACTGTGAATCATGGATATTCTCCAGGCAGAAAGGCAAAACTTGTCCTGAACTTTCTCCTCCTGATTTCTGTTAAAGACTGGTTGACCCTTCTTGGGTTACCTTGCATTTGAGCTATGGTGTTGGAAGAAGTCCATTCTGCACACACATAATCAAGGCCTTTCACCCAACTTCCCCATAGCGTGTTCCAGCAGCGATTACCTATGGCCACTTCAGGCACAACCCACATGTGGCAGCTGTGGGTGCTGAACACGATGTCAAACATCTCCTACAGAGAGAATCACGAGACAGGCTGCAGTCTCATTAAGTCCCTTGTACTCTCCCATTCTTATTTTGTCCATTTAAATTCCCCTGAAGAGGGAGTATCAGCTTTCCAGAAGAGAAGGAACGCTGACTTCTTACTGAGCAACAGCTGAAAGTTATCGTTTTTAAACTTATGATTTCTTTTGACATTGAATGCTTACACTGGAAGACACATTTTTCACTACAAACTATTTCTATTTTGCTTTGTAGAGCAAAAGAAATGATTAAAGCAAAAGCTATTCCCAGTTTACAATCACTTCTTCAAGATGGTAATAATAATTGACCTTAAGTTAATCTCTATATAAATTATATTTGAAATGTTGTAAGTTGCGAAGAAGCACAGCCGGACACTCCCCAACAGTATTTTCCAAGAGAAAGTTACGTCAGATTTCACTAAGACATGGAGTGAAACTTGCTTTGTTTCTTAAATGCTGGTGCCCTAAACAGAAATCAAGCACTTGTGTCCCATATGTTACAAGCATGATGTTTTGCTAGTCATTAACAAGAAAAGTATTATGCTTAATCTGAGGCTTTTCTAAAGTCTTTTTTTTGGCAATAACGCTATGGAAGGGAGCAGCTGAAATAATAATAAAACTTTGTACTTGCGGGGAACTTTCATCTGGGAATATCAAAATAATTTGTAAGCCTAGCTAAGTCTATCTTGATGTTTTCCTAGGATACTGCTTTCCTGTGGCAACTGGTAAGCCAGTAGTTTTGCCCTGGCTTAGCAGAAGGGAGAACTGGGGCATAGAAAGCATAAACAACCCATGCAGGGTTACTGCAGCAGATCATGGAGGGTTAGCCAAGATCCATGCACACAGAGATGGGGTTTACATGATAGATTTGGGTCACTTTTTGGTTTCTTATGGTAGGGAGGTTCTCACTGCCAAGAGCCCTTCCCCATCACTGTGGAATATCCACCCTAAGGATCTACCTCTGGATGCTGGTAGCTGCCTTACTCCCTCTTAATGCCATTCCTTCACAAAGGGTCACTCGCTAGGTTCCCTTCAGATGCCAAGCCCCTCTCTTCCTCATGCCAGAAGATTGGGCTCTGCAGTGGGCACTGCCCACCCCCAGCAAGGAGCCCAGCTGGGACACGGAGCAGCAGAGTGAGGGACTCCCAAACACCCATTTACAGGGGTGGTAAAGATGCACCTGCTGGAAGCGTGATGCATCTTCTGGTTTCTAGTAAGCCTCCTGAGGTACCTGGAGAACAGCAATCCTTCAGCTGTAAGTCAGGAAGGCCCACCTCCTGATGCTAAATCCCTAGCTGAGAGGAAAGGGTGAAATCTTCTGACCATTTGACTGTGCGTCTACACTAGTCAGTCTAGACAGTCATTTAAGAGAAGTGTCTTCAAGGATAGGAGGTGGCCCTGATCTGTGATGTGTCTCTCTTGAAACAAGCTGACCCCTTGTTCCAAACAGCTCCTTTCTATTTGGAGATGCAAATACATCTTCTTTAACAAGAATATATTTTCACAGGCCATAAATCTAACAACTCTTCCTCATTGAGGAAGAAATGCCCCGTATTTCATGGCAGAGAGGTTGTAAAAGCACAAGGGTATTCCCTGAGCTAACCCTGGGTCTCTCTGGATGGTCTGGGCTGGACCTGAAGCAGAAGCCACATCGTGCTCTCAAGATAGAGGAATTTTCCTGTTGTGCTCATTTTTGCTGCCCATGTGAAATCTAACTGCGAAAACACCAATTGGGAAACATAAACCTGTAGGTTTACAATTAACCTTTAGGCAGTGCCAATGCATAGTTTTATGGACACTTGCAAGAAGATTATACACTTTCTTTGTTCGGTTTTACGTGTGTTGCAGAAAGTGTTTAAGGGAATAAATCAAGAGGTGAAAAGAAAAGCTCTGCATTGTAGCTCATTGTCAGCCACACTCAAGGATTATTATTTTTTTGACAGAGATTCCAATAGTATTTTAAGAAGCACCTTTTTCCTTTCCAGGATACAGAATACAGGTCTTTAATTGTAGGAATATCAGATTTTCCATCCTATGCCGTTCATTTTGTTTCAGTATCTCCCCTCTCCTTGAGTGCTACCTTCTTGCTACAATTTGTAGCTGAGATTTTTGGGCAGGGTGCATGGTTTAGAAAGTACAGTGTAAAGTTCTGGAAACCTGGCAGAGTTGGGTGGGAACCAGTGTGGATCTGGTTTGGGACACCAGTATTTTTGCAAGTTAAATGAGCTGCTCAGTCAGGTAAGGATGCATCTGAAATTCTTATGAAAAGAAGCATTTGCCTTTAAAACTCTGGATTTAGACCACACACCCCAATTATATGAGATCTTAAAACAGAAGAGAGCTTTTGTTTTCCTGGAAGGTACCATGCTGCTGATTCAGAACTGAAACACCACTACTCCACCAAAGAAAAAGCAAATCAGGTATCTGCATGGCTTGTAGTCAGGAACAATCAGGGGAGTATTTATTTTTTTTACTATTATCTTTGTTTTTCCAGTGATTCTGTTCAATTAACATGACTAGATGTACAGATCCCAATGCCATTATTGGATTCCAAAGAAAATAAAAATAGCAGGTGCTGAGCAGACTTGCAGCTCTTCCAGCAATTTTATTCATTAATGAACTCCAACTTCAAATACACCCAAAGCAAACACATGTACAGAAGGCTTAAATTCAGACTTGTTGAAGGAATTCCAGTTCAGGACATTTTATTAACCTCCACATAACTGATTGTGCTTTAGCTCTGCACATGTTTTGATTTATCACTGTTCAAAAAAATCAACAATGCATGCAGATCAGATGCCTGGTTGAAATATTTTGTGAAAGTGAATGATCAAAAGCAGGTCAAATGTCTCATTCTATCTTGCTCAACATGTTCAAAACCAGAATAATTCATAGCATTTGGTTAACTTTATTAATGCTTTTTGTCTTTTTTTTTTCCTAAAATCTCTGTAAAAGAACATCAAAATCTGTGAATTCCAGGACATAAATATGTACATACACAAATTAATTGTTAGTTATGATGTGCATAAAAAACTGACAAACCAGTACATCGAAAAAAGTAATTCCATGGGTTGTTACTTGCTTGAAGAGCATTTATTAAGGTATGAAACTGAGGTGTTTGGCTAAGTTAGAAGGAACATTCTCAAGCAAAATGAATAATGCAGCATCTTACCTTGTGGTAGCTGAGACAGGATTTTGGTGTGAAGGTTCACATGAACTGGGGATGTATGTATTAAAAGTATCATTATAGTCTGGCTTTTCTTCAGCAGTTGATTGTGGCAGTAAAGGACAGAAATGCCATCTTTGGACTTTTTCCTAATTTTATTCTCTTAATGAAAATTCAATTTGCAAATAACTTTGCTGCTGTTGATCACAAATTTATAAGATTTTTCAGTATGTGTGGAAAAGTACCTTCGACATCTACCTTTAATGGTCTTAGGAAGAAGGTAATTAAAACCACATACTTTATAATGAGCAACATCTTTTTAAATCAGAACACTTTCAGAAATCTTTGGTTCTTTTACAATTACCTGTTTTTCCTTGAAATCTGCTATAACTTATGGGAAAACACTAGTCCTTTGAAGAGTGACATGGAACTGGAATTTTATAATCTTTCTAAGTACTATTAAAATTATTTCTCACAATTGTTGTTTCCTTTAGGATGATTAAATGTCCTTATTATCATTGTGTCTCATATTCATACCAGTTGTCTGCGATAACTTGGTTGGCAATCAATGCCTTTTATGGGAATTTTTTTGTTTGTTTAGCTGTAGTCTCACATTTCATGTGGATGATACATCTTGCCCATATTTTTGACTAATGTGTATTTCTGTTTATATGCATATGTGTGGCACTGATTTTTAGTTTGATGATCACTGAATGTGTGGTAAGACTAATTACTTTCACTGTTTCTTTTGACTCAAATCTTTAAAGAATTTATTATACTTCAAAGTGACTAACATTTGGTTTTTGTTTAGAATGAAGTTTTGAGCCAATTTTTCTTTTCCTCCTGTCTCTCTCTTCCTCGTCTCTCCTCCCCCAACCTGCCTACCTAATACCTGAGCCATTTAACTGTGTGATTAATGTAAAATAAAGATCACCCAGGATTTCACTGTCTGTAAGATGAATGATACTCTCCAAACATAGTATAGATGGAGACTTGCTCTTCACATGTGGCTGTTTTTTGTGGTTTTTTTTGTTTTTTTGTTTTTTTTTTTTCCTTCCTGAGTGCACTGTCTGATCTATACATGCAGGGCTAGTGAAACTAACACTTTTCCCTGCAAGGTTCTGGTTTGATGATAATTTTATTTTTAGGGCATTGTTATTGATATTGGCTAGCATTACTCATAGCCTTTAATCAAAAGGAAGAAGTGATAAAGACATCTTTACGATAAGCTCTTACGTGATAAGCATGAGAAATATGGAGAAAGATTAAAGACCTAGTATCTTGGCCTCAGAGAAAAAGAGTCTTTATCCTGTTAAAAATAAAGTTGACCAGATGTGCTCATTTAGGCATGGCAGCTCTCATTTTCTCATCAAACACATCACTGGTTAGGCTTAAATCAAAACCTTAATTTTTACCTTTGAATTGGTATTCCCATAATGTTTTTTACATTGCTGTGTGGCTGAGTTATGGAAGGCACTTCAGCCTGTACCTTTTTTTCTGCAGGTGTATAGCCAAAACAAGCTGGCCACTAAATATGTCCTACAATTCCTTGCTGAATCAGGGGATCAAGTGGCAAGATTTGTCTCTTGCTGACCTGTTCCTGTGCATGAACATCTTTGTAGTTGCACTGAAGTGAGGCAGGCTGAAAAAAAAAGAAACAACAAACAGCTGTAGGTGCAATTGTCCTATCACTTAACCTGCAAACTCACTCAGCCTCTACATCTATTGCTCTGAAGGTGCCTAAGGAGTTAAAAAACAAAATCAAAAAATTTAAAGAAAAAGCAAATGAAATAGCAGTCAGGCCACCTGCCCCTGCAGCACTTACCCACTGGGCTGCATATGCTTGACACTGTTTGAGGATGAGGCTTGTCAAAAGCAACAGCATCTGGCAGGGAGGATTCTTCATTTACACATTCAAGGTTCATGTGGTTAACCGAGCTCTTCTACTTCAGGGTCAGACACAGCTTGTGGGAGCATTTTCTCATTAGGTTTTACAGTTTAGAGGAGACTGAACATATTGGTCTGCAGGACTGCTGAGAGGTTAAATTTGAGACTGGGATTTTAATAGGAGTATTTGCATACAACTGTGTGCTCTGGAATGAAGACTTATTTTTCATTCCTCAGGCAGCTGACTGCGTAGGTTCCTACTCTAAGTACAGAGAAGAAAAGAGAAAGCTCTAAGAACTACACGTCAGGACAGCAAGAAGCATCTGGACATATCCAAAAATAAGAATTTTGGTTATGTACCAGGCACTTATTCCATCACTTTGACTGTATTATGCTGACACTCAGTGATTTCCCATCCTCTTCTACATTTTTGAAGCAGAACCACAACCCTGGAGAATATATATCATTAAGTTTCCCCCCACCCTGTTTTTTTTATACAACCATTGTCTGCTTTTGAATGCTCCTTAGGGCAAGTAAGTCTATCTTTCAAATGCCTTTTTCCATAGGGTACAACTGTTGTTTCTTGTTTATCAGGAAACTTTACTGGCTTTTGCTAGAAGAGTGTAATGAAAGAGCCGTTTAGGTTTTACACGTTCTTAAAAAATAATTTTATTACTGCCAAGTGGAACCGCTTTTAATATTTTTGTATCCTAAATGAGAGTAATCAGTGTTGACAGAAAGCTTAAAGAGGTGGAGAAAATAATAAATAATCTTAAACTGGAAGATTATATGTGTATCCAAGCACCTAGCAGCTCTGATACAGATAGCTTATCTTCAAATCAGTAGGAACAGCCACATGGCTGAATCATCTTATTGATGAAAATCTTGTTCAATTCTTTACATTCTGTCCCAAGATTATGGAGGGGAGAGGTAGGGAGATGGTGTTATGAATCCTTCAGCAGTATTTCACACCCCTCATTCCCAAATGGGTGGGACAACAGGTGCTGGCCTGTGATGCCTCAGGCCATGCTCATTTCTGTGAATCAGCACTGGAAGGGCTCCACTGGTGTACTCTAGGTCCCTTCCCGTCCCTCGGATTGTCTCAGAGCCACAGTCTTTTCCCTTCACTGGGCCTTGCTGTGCAAAATGCATCCTTTGTTGTATATCAGGTTGCTTGGTGGGCTGCTGCAGTCCCAGGCTGCATGTCTGTGTGATGGTTTGCAAAGAAAAAAAGGGATGTAGAACCCATCATACACCTCCATCCAGTAACTGGCTTGGCTATTTCAGACTCTTGTATGGTTAAGAACAGGGATCAGAATAGATGAATGGTATCTTTGGTGGTCATTCAAGTACAGCAGAAAACTCCTAGGAGGAAGATTAAGTTTGTCTGGCCTCTGCTGCCTAATGACCCTTTTCTGGAGAGTGTCACGCTGAATTTGTAGTTGTGTCTCTTTGTTTAAACATTGACTTTCAATTTATTACTTAAGGGACCCAGCCTTAAATTAGAGAAGAGCATTATTTGCCCTTCCTAATGGTAAACTGAACTGTGCACACAAACATATCAGAAACAGCTGAGGGTAAAATGCTTTCTAGTCTGGCAGTCCAGCACTTTACGCTGGTGTCACTTTGATTAACATAAACTGTCAGTGGCCATGGCAGTTAGAGAAAAGTTTGTCTTTATTACCTGGAAACTCAGCAAGACAGTTGTTATTTGCTTTGGTACAGCACTAGGGATGGAAAACTGATAGTCTGTGATGCCCCTTTGTGAGCACAAACCAGAAAGTCTGTTTCCATTTCCTGGTGTTGGAGCAGAGGGCTCTGGCCTCCTTGGCCACAGACCATTTTCAGGCAGGCAGTAGATACCCTGCACAAATGTTCAGGCAGGGCTCCTAAGAGCCCGTGCTGACTCAAGTAAAAACACGTAAATAAACAGGGCCCTCTGGAGACACAGTCATATTGTTTCCACTTCTTCTTAGGCTTCCTTAGCACTAGGGATATCAATAGGCAATAATATAAATCTATCCAGTATTTTTTTCCTCTTGTAGGATCTGTATCTCATTAATTTTTGTTGGCTCAAGAATATATCCACTAAACACCTTCTGGATTAAGCTCACAAAAGTATGATAGTCTTTGTTTACAAGCTAAGCAGTGCTCCCCAGGTAATCCTTCACTTTTTTCTCCATCACTTGCTGAAATGGAGCTACATGTAACTAGAAGGGAGCCATGTGGGAATAAAAGCATCCAAACAGCAAAACATGTTGCTGTTAAGAGCATGGAAGTTGGGCTGAAAGACCTAAAAAAACCTCATTTACTGTAGATAATAGACTGCTTATATTGCTGTATGCATTCAACATTTTCCAGCAGAGTTATGAATTTTCTGGCTGATACACAATTTCTGTTGTTGCACAAAGGATTGTGATAGAAAATCAAGACTAAACCAAGCTGGTGGAGTTTCATTCACTTCACAGGGATGTTTCTTCTGATGTGTAACTATCCTCCAAAATTGATCCTCTGTGCTTATTTTAAGTCACATCTACCACTTCTGACCCCCCTTCCAGCCACCACATTTATATGTGAGAGTGATACCATTCTACAGTCAGAAATGTTTTCAGGTTGGGGTTTTCTTTGGCCTCCTTATATTTACTTGTTTGTTTCCTTACAACGTCATGGTTCTGCTTGGAAATACATTTGGCTACACGGGAAGAGTATCCATTGCAATTTATGCTTCCTGACCTTTTGTGAAGCTAAAATAAATTGCTTTTTGGAAAGAAACCAGAGGCTCTCCTCTCTGTTCCCTTCAAAGAATTCTGACCTTACAGTTGTTTCTCATGGAGATGGTATAAGCTTGTTTGAGCCAGAGAAAAGGAAGCAGGAAAGGGTAAAATTTTCCTATGCAGACTATTTTTTTTTTTTTTTTATAATTCAGATATTCCTTGATGGACAAGGAGTTTTTCAAACTTTTTCTCTTAGTGAAAGGGCTGCTTTGCCTGTCATGCCTTATGTACTTAACTCCTTGTTGCTTTAGCTGAGTATCTGGCACCCCCCAGCCACTGTACATGTGCACACTCTCTTGGAGCCCTGATGTGGCTGCTGCTGCTCCCTCTAATGCATAGCCAGAAAGGATGAGAAGCCATGCACAGATTGGACAGAACTAATGAAGTAAGTATCTGTAAGCCCCTCATACAGCCCTTCATGAACTCCTGGAGTTATTCTCACAGCTGTAAGGGTCATGGGCTGAGAGCTGAGCTGCAAGTGCTGCACAGGTATTGCATAGGAAACAAAGGAAATAAATTCTGCCAGCTGAGGAGTCATCACTCTGGCACTTTTATGATCTTGGTGATCATAAGGGGGCAAGCACTGCATCAGCATGCAGCCTGTGCTGCTCAGGGGATCTGTTGGAGTCTGGAGGTTCTGGTGCTGTCAGTGTAGTCCTGGAAGTCCCTGATAAGCTCTAATGTCTTCTCTGGGTATCTGATTTTGGCTCCAGCTTTTCCCAGGGAGTGCTCAACTCTGTCCAGGAAAGAAAGTCAGCTGACTTACATATGTAACCTTTTGCTTTTTTAGACTAGGCATGTGTGTTTGGAAGAAAATGACAGGCTTAGGAGAGCAGTGACCATGAAGTTCTTGATCTTAACCATGTGCCTGTCTTATCAAAGTCTGAGGCTCGGGGTTGTGTAAAGTATTTTCAAATTACTCTCTAAAATGAATAAGTAATGATCCTTCGTGCACATTGTTAGGGAAAACAATGCCATTGGAGGAAATCAGGAAAAGTTCCTTTCTGACAATTCTTTTTAACAATGTGATACAATTTATCTGAAATTTGGGAAACAGTTAGGGGCAAAGGGAGAAACACCCCTCCCTTTGGTTAACCTTGCTTGGGAAATGTGAATCACTGAACTAAATAAAGTTTGTTAAAAGATGCTCTGAAAATACTATGCTACGCCCTATAATTCAGCCAAGGAGGCGGGAAAAGTAAACATCAAAAGTCCCTGCTTTTTTTATATTGCTTCCTGGCATATTTCTCTTCCCCCACTTCCCCCTCCCTCCTCCCCATCCTCTTTCTGGTTTTGTTTTCTTTAATCTCTTTTTTAAAAATTTTTTTTCCCTCTCTTAAAAAAAAATCCTTTTCATTTTGTAAAGCTGGTACCATAACTTTAACAGCAATCTTGTTGTCTACAGATGACAACAATGAGAAATGCCAAAGGAGAAGCGAGTCCTGTAGGGACCGGAGGACAACAAAGACAGTTTTCAACATTTTTATTAGGACCTCATGATGTACACATGAAAAATTAAGTTCAGAATATGAACTGCTCTTCAGATGGTGCCGTTTAAGTCTGGAAGATGTTAACATTCCTGCTGCATGACAAAGGTCCCCCACCCCCTGTGTCGATATTCATCCTGCTCAAAGGGGCAATAACATCTAAGGATGAGCAGGCTGGGCACCAAATCCTGCTTGAAGGCTGCTTTCACAGACTTGAGATTTCCTAGCGTCCCCTTGCCAGGGTCAGTTTGCCCTTGTGGGCTAGGCTGTCTAGCTCTAGCTCCTTGCAGTGCTCCAGCTGTTTCACCATTTCCACACATTTGAATGTATGCTTTGGCAGAGAGGATTATTAGTGGTAGAGGAGAAAAAGCAGCAGGAAAGTACCTGTCCCTGAAGTATGGAAGCGGGGGTTTCAATGCTGTTTGAACAGCCGCTCGTGTAGTCAGGTGACATCATGGGGAAAGAGTGTAGATTGTATGGACAAATCCAACTGTGGTACCCCTGTGCTGGCCTCTGTGGATATTGGGAGGTGGCAGAGGCATGTGGTGGCAGGGTGACAGAGGGTCCTGGGAGGCCCTGGACTTGTTTCCCCAATGCTTGGGGCAGCTGAGTGTGAAACCCATCCCTTCAGTGTCCAGCAGTCAGCCTTACCTGTTTAGTAGCAGTTTAGCAGGGGGAGCATGTGTGGTTCACTTGAACAATGTTCCTCTGGAGCATGCTTGGATCTGCCCTACTCTCCTAGCCATGAAGAAAGCAGCAAAAGAAACGGAACTGTCTTATTTTCCTGTCCTTTCTAAGAAGCCACACTGCTGGGGGGACCACTGCTGCTCTGCCCTCTCCCTGGCCCTGATGGATGCCCCTGCTCAGAGGGGCTGGGACCCGGAGGTGTGCAGCCGCCCGGGCTTTGCAGGGAGGTGGCAGCTCTCACTGCCAGGGAGACACAAAATCAGCTTGCCGTGTGCTTTTCCGTCTCTGTTTTGCTGCCTGACCCCTTGCCCCGCCTCGTAAAAACAAACATGTGCAGCCCGAGTTCCAGG
>VWYO01020699.1:185901-249782 GCA_013400275.1 Rhadina sibilatrix
GGGAGGGAAGGGAAGGGAAGGGAGGGGAAGGGAAGGGGGTTTTCTCCCCAGGCTGCCTAGCTCTGTAGCCACTATTTAGCCTGAGGGCTGGACTAGCATGCCTGTGGCTCAGGCACTCCCTATGGAGCACTAATGACCTTTTGGGTCTGTAGCTTCACTGTCCCCAGACCTGGTGCTTTTCCATCTGGTTCCTGCTACTCCCTTAAATCCCTGCTGGCTGTTTAATAGCAGTCAGGGAGTTCCCATGACGCTGAGGTCACTTTGACTCACCAAATGTCACTGCTTCTAAACTGGAACCAGACTGAGTTGAGGGTTGTGTTTCTGCTGGGGGGAGCAATGACAAAATGTCCTCTTGACTCTTCACCAGATGTTGATCACAAGCCCACAGCCTGAGCTCAAGGTTTACTTTGTGTGAGGGTCAGTCTCTGCAGTACGTTTATGAACATGCCCCTGAGTGGACCGCTTTTGTTTAGATGTGGGTTTTATGTCAAACCCATATATAATATATAATATTTGGGGGGGAGGAGGGGGAGGTTTGTGTCTGTGTGTACTCATTGTTTGTGTGTACCTGAAGTTGCCGGACGTGCCCATACTTTGAATCACCCTGTGAGGAATGCCTGAGCATTCAGTAGCCCAGCATGAGTAATGAAACTTCTATATGTCTTTAAGGTCAGTGAAAGCTGAAAACAGATGATTTCTGACAATTGCTTGGCTTGCAGATCTGCTGGTAGCACCAAGATGCTGTGGCCAGTAAAGTACTACTGAAACAACCCCGAGCCTGGCTGTGCTTCCCTCTGTGGCTTTAGCTCCATTGTGCTGTCAAGGAGCAGAGCCTTATGCCAGGAGAGCTGCCTCAGAGACTGCTGAGCAGCAGGGCACTGCTCTTGGTCTGTGGAGAGCAGGCTTGAAGCTGCCCTTCAATGCAAAGCTTGAGTGCTCTGCTGAAGAAGTGATTATGCTGCCCTTCTAACCCCTCACCCTTTTTATATTTTTTTCTTCCTCTCTTCCTAAGAAAGTAATGGGGGGAAAGTTTGTGAGAGACTAGTGTTTGCTGATCTTGTGCAAGGCATGGTGACAAATGATGGCTGGAGAAGCATGACAAGGCATGTAAACTTGTGCTAATGGAAACCTGTGTGCCAGCTGAGTGTTTATTCAGGCCTGTCGTTGTCAACAGAGACCCTTTTACAAGTATTGTTTGTAGTAACAAGTGCACCATGAAGGAGAATGTGGCTTTGAATTCTATGTATTTGCCTCTTTGAAAGAAATGAAAAAAAAAAAAAAAAAAAAAGCCATTACACTATTTTTACATGGAATAATGGTAATAACCTGTTTGTATGTCTGCATATTTTGGATTTAACCAGACTACTTTTTATAAATCAAACTTCCTCTTAATTGCATTGTTCTCAATGGTACTGCTGAACATATGTTACTGTACCAAGCGTAAGTATCCAGTTTGTCACCTGCATTTTTTGATATCCCTAGCTGAAGCAGGATCAAAAAAAAAGAAATGGACAACAGTGCTCCAATGTTTTCTCTCTGCAAAGTGAGAGGTAAAAGAGATTGTTGAGCAGACTGTCACACTTACTCTTGTAGCTTTTCTGCAAAATGTTTCTCAGTTAAACAAACAATACTTAAAGTTCATTTTGAATATAATTCATTGATTTGCAGCTATTTAGAAAAAAATACATACCAATTCTTAAACATGGCATAAACAAAGCACTAAATCTTATTTCAAGACTGCATTAGAATGTACTGTATCCCTTCTGTAGAAGAAGAGAAATATCCAAGGAGTTTTGCTGATCTTTGACTGAGTTTATCACATATACCTTTTTGCCCTTTTTAAAAAATAAGAACACCCTACAGCTGTAAATTTTTGCCGGCCTTGTGGAGCTATACAGATACCATTGAACTGGATACCAGTTGATTGAGACTGAGAGTTAAGAGAATCAGAAATAGGACTAGATAACTAGAGTAACAATCTACATTCAGCAATTTCAAATAGCATCCAAGTTTTGACTGTTGGATCTACTGAGCTGCATCACGGAGAAATGAGTGTGTGATGGCACACACTGGAAATTTGGGGTTGATCTGTTTCTGATTCCACTCTGGCTTTCTGAGACTCTCAATTTCATCATGCCTCAGTGTCTTTCACTTTAAAAACTCCAAAAATCCACACCCAGCAGTACTTTCTTCAAAAAGATACTGTGAAATTTAATTGCTTTAAAATTCTTGGGGAATTTTAAATCCCCTTGAAGATCTGCATCTGCACAATGAAGCAGGGATTGGTTCAAATGGTGAACATGGCCAATGCAGTCTTTGAGCTGAGAGAGGAGTCCTGACACAAATGTTGTCTTGTTTTCTGGTTCACTGATCTTCTACAGAGATAGCTACTGTACCAGGGTGCCAGTAACACCCCCTGCACATCTTGGTAGGGCTGATTTAGGGGCAGGCCCAGATGTGTTTGGGGTGTGATGGCTCACCAGCCAGGCCCCTCCTAAATGTAACTTAAATCCCAAAGATGCAGCAGAAACTGTGGGGAGGTAGTGCTGCAGTCTCTTGTCTGAGAGAAAGTTTTAATCTCTCCTGTTTCCCTTGGCACTCCTGCTGGCTGAGTACACAGGAAAAGTGTTCAGGTTTATGCATCTGGCGTTTTTGTGTAGCCTTGGGAGGACCCTGCTTACCAGGCTCTGCTCTCTAGTTCAATAGAAACAACAGTCAGTTTGTGAGCCTCTCAAGAGCTTAACTCCCTGTTACTTGGAAAAAATATCTGCATCAGGTCTTAAGGTCCTCTGCAGCTAAGCTTTTAGGGTTGGCTGTTGAAGTAATCTAGGAGGTGAAGTGTAAAAATCTGCTCCTGGAAAGAAGTGGAAATGGAAAGAAACAATACATTTGAGTACATCAACGAGAGAATGTGCAAAGCAATTTAAGCCAGAGCATTTTAAGCATTGAACAGTGGATGATGGAAGAGTTGCTGTCAAGTGTTTCCATTTTTCTTTATCAACTTGAGAAGTGAGCAAATTGCTAGCATTCAGTTCAAAAAGTACATGCCCAGACGTCTGCAAGCAATGACAAACTCTTTCAGATGCTACTGACTCCAGAACCCACACTGTACCAGTTTCATCTCTGCTTAAATACTGGGTCTACTAGCAAAGTGCTTGACAATGTTTCCTGGCCAGAGCAGGCACCAATTAACTGGTTTATGCATGTTTACACTGGACAGAAACTAACCCTTTGTTAGAAAGAACCATACTTGAAAATAGTTGTGACAAAGAGCCTGGACTCAAAGACTGTACCTTAAGTCGCCTAAACAAAATCTCTTGTTTCCTTTTGCTTTCATCAGGAGGTTTTTTTGCACTTTTACAATGAAGTATCTTGCCAAGATCCCCTGGTTTCCGTGACTCAGAGCTGTGGGTCAGCAAGCAGCATAAATGCAGCAGCATTGCTCCCTGCCTGCAGCCAGCCTGCCCTGACACGGGGTATGCTGGCAGGGTGCATCATTCCCTGCATGTGGCTCCAAGGGATCTGTGTTTCCAAATGGCCCAGCAATGGAGGGACAGACAAACCTCACTTGGGGACCTGGCCATGCCTCTCAGTCATGCCGCACAGCCTCGACTCCCTACTCTTGCTCTGCCACACTCCTTGAGCTGCTTTGGCAGTCCAGAAGAATAGAACATTTCAAGGCACATTCAATAGCCAAGAACATTGCTAACGAAAGCTCAGCTTTATTAAGAAGCTTTGAAATTCCAAAGCTAAAAACAGATGTGCTTTTCTAAATGTGCTTCTGCTGAAAGGTTAATTTTGTATTAGTTACCATCCAGGAGAGAAATTATGTCATCAGTGTACAGCTAGTAATTTGTCTCTAGAAGGGTTAAAGCAAAGAAAATTCTGAGTCATTAGAAAGGAATAATTCCTTTATTTGAAGCACACATGAAACAGGAGTCCGGATGGCAAAGGAACAAAGCCTCGTTCTTTCATGTGCATTTGCTGAACGCCTTGTTGTCTTAGATAGAGGACAAGTATCTGCTGGTGGATTAACATTATGAAAAAGTCAGGATTAAAAAAAAAATAAATAATTCTCAGTGAGGCTGTGTAATTGAAACTCCATAGCAGTTCAAAAGCTTAGGCCAGTAAGCTCCTGGCCACCAGTTAATTCATGTATTTTATGACAAGAAGGCAGAATGCTAATTAACAGAATAGCATATGGAGGAGGAGAATGAGAGGGCTGCATGGATATTCAGTGACAACCATCTGAACTTCAGAGGCAGTACAGAGGGCTATTAATGCACTCCCTTGTCCTGTCTGAGAGTGCTGACCTCACTTCTAATCCTGCCCCTCCAGGGTACTTAATTTCCAGCATTGCTCAACCCAGTCAGGCCTGTTTAACAGTTTCTTTTCTGAGTTAGTCTCTTTGAAGAGGCCCTATTTTCTGTTCAGGGACATGAAAGAGATACTGATGTTGATTATCAAAGGCACATGTGCTCCAAACCACCAAGTGTCTAATGCCCAGGGGAGGTAATATTATCTCTGCCTTCAACATTTACATCGTCCCGCCAAGAAAGATGTGGTGGTTAACTAGCACATCTTTTTTTCCTTCCTACTAATTTTACATGAGCTATTATTCAGGGGGGAAAATTAACTAATTCTTCAGCTTGTAGGTCATGCTAGGGCAGCACTCTCATCTAGATTAAAAGGACTGTGGACTGGTGCAAAGTCAGCTGCCCTGTTCCTTGGAGCCAGACAGGTTTATGTATGGTCTTTTTGCTACATTGCGCTGCTGAAGTTTCACTGCAAGTCTGTCCAGTGACTACAAACTTTAGCCCAACTGCACAGCTGGAGGGCTGGCAACCCCCTCCTACTCCTGCTTCTGGGAGGAGTCTGCTCCACCTACCAGCTGCCAGGGTAAAGGTCAATCAACATCTGCCTGCTCACTGTGGAAGGGAAAAAAAATCTCTCCTGAAGAAGGAGCTCTTGGGCATTCACCTTCTGACGAAGAGGGAAGGCTTCTCTACCAAGCAGTCAGAGTTGCTTGAGCTTTTAACCCAGAATTCCTTGAACACTGTGGGCAAGTGGAGCTCAGAGGTGAAAAAAGGGGAAGCAATTGCAACCTTAGATGAAACTATTGCTCAAGGTTTCTCTCTATAGTCTTTCCCTACTCACCAGCTGAGGAACTTTGATGCAAGGCAGCAGAGAGAGCTGTGGCTCAGCATAATTGCATAAAGCACTGACAAATGACACCATTGCTGAAACTCATCTCCTGAAGCCAAAGTGATCATGCATGTGCAGCTGCAGGTCCTCTCTGATGCAGTGATTCAAGTCTTGTCCCATCATGACCCTTACTGTACAGCAGCTATGCTAGGCATGCATGTACATATCATGCTTTTTTCTATGGATTCTGGGGTCTGGACTCCATGGCTCAAGAGGTCTCCTTCAGCTTTGTGTCAAGGAAGTTTATACAAAACCAGAGTTTTTTCTAGAGATGGAAATTGAATCCTAATCTCTCACCTCTTTCCACCCATCACTCCAAAGGTACATTCTGACTTCCTAGATGATAAAAATAAGCAATCCCAGAATGCTGGAGGAAGCTGTTTAGCTGAAGTTTAGCTGGAGCAGCACTTCTTCATTTTTTGCCCATTTTAAGATCTTAGAAAGAATATTGCATTTGCTGATTTTTTATATTTAAAAGAAGCACATAGATCCATACTAAGGGATTTCAAGATACTGTGTGCACTGATAATGAGAACAATGTAGATAAGGTAATTTAGTTTTAAATTTTTATCTGCGATAACATTTTGAACTAAGGGGCCTTGAGTTGACAAAAATGGGTCATTTAATGGCAATTTAAGTAGGTCAGGTACTCTCTTTTGAGCTGAATACTAAAAAGTCCGGTGAAGGGTATCTAATCTCTTTTCAGTGAAGTATGGCCATGTGAGTTTTTATAACATTTTACAAATGTACTGTTATCAGGACATTGACTAAACACTTAGAAACGTGTTGTTTTAACAGTGTCTGAAAGCAGAATGAACATGAGCTCCTCCAGTACCGATGGATCCATTGTGGGCAACCCTCATCTGTTAGTCTGCTGGGTTTTCCTTTTATAAAGATGTAAATGCACGTGCAATATCTCATGTAATTACTGCAGCGGAGCACACGCAAAGGACTTCTGGCAATAGGAGTATCTGATCTGCACGTGTTCTTGCTGCAGTGCCAAGCCTGGGGAAGTTTTTCTGCTGCTTACTTGTGAACCTGCCCTTCCTACATGCAAACTTCAGATATTCAACAGTTCTCTGTAACAGCTGACCCCAAATATTTTTGAGGTCTTTCACAAAATTGTTTTGACTGAAAGAACAACACTTAGGCCAAGACTTTCAAGCCTTTGCTATGTTTTTGCTTTTGTCCTTTATCTGGCTTGCACAATACAGATAAAAGCCTCCTTTGGCACTCTTATGTGGTTTTGAGCTCCATATTGCTACCAGCTAATGAGTAATCCCTTCACTACTGAATTGCTAATGAGTTTCTGCTAGGAAACACAGAAATAACATGTAGGAGCAAATGTTCATGATGTGCCTTCAAAAAGTGCTTGGATTTGGTCTTCCAGAAGACGATTCAGCAGTGTTTTCCTCAGTCTTAATTAATCCCAGAACGACAAAACACCGAGCTGTGTTCAGACAGTTCCATTCTGATCAAGACTGACTTTATTCAATAGTGTGTCTGCACATAATAATGTACTTTGTGATGACTGTGCTTATTCTGCCAACACTTAGCTCTGGAACAAAGGACAATGGCAGTGGTGTATGAAAACGTGTGTAAAAGCCCTTTACTGATGAGATATACACTGGACAGATCAGAAAAACAGGATCCTTCACACAGGAGGAAAAAAAAAAAAAAGGAAGATTGCAGTTTTATCTTGATTTGGAAACCAAGTGTTCTGGCTCATCACCAGCATCAGACTTCTGCTCTTTTATGCTTCAGCCTCTGGAAAGTCCAGCCTTGGATTGAGGCCACTGGGTAATAACTGGAGGCTGTCATTAATCCAGAAAACAGGAGGAGCTGACATAATGGCAGGGCTAGAGCTAAGCAGACTAAGTGAACCTCTGTTTCTCAGTTGTGACTTGGAGGGAGCCATGGAAAGAGCTAGCTGAAAGCCTAGTCTCATGCTGAAATCAGGGCAGGCTGAACTCAATATCAAATGTTGGCTTTAAGTGTTTTCCCAAAAATCCCATTTCTCACTAAGGGCATTGGTCTTTGTTGTAGGATGTTCTTACATTTCAAACGTTCCTCGTTTCAAGGCAAGTAACTTTACCTCATTTAAATTTTCTATGTTACAAGTAATACCTATATGTTGTCTGATCCAGCTTATTCCACCTAAAATTTTAAATGTTTTAGCAATTTATCTTGATTTTGTTATTTTAGACTAGCTGTGAACTAAGCTGTTAATATATTTAGCTCTTACATTGCCAATGGCAGAGCTATAATGAAGAAGACTACATTTGCAGCAGGATTGCCAACAACATACGTGTTTGCTCTTGTCATTTGACAGAAAATTAAGACTTTTTACAATAGGCAAGCTATGCAGCTCTGATTAGCTATATCCAGTTACCTCAAATAATCTTCTGCATTAAGTCTGTTTAGAAAATGGAGGCTTTTAAGAGGAGGTTGCTGGTTTCCAGGCCTGTAGCTACATAGCAGTGGAACTCAGTAACACACTAGCATTTCCATTTCAGTGACAATGCTACCATTTTGTTGGGATCTTCTTGTGTCTTATGGGGGCGTTTTTCTGAAACTGTTTATTTTTGTATTTCCTTGATTTTAACACTCAGCTCCTGATCTCAGAGCCACTGGAATCCATCAGTCTTTGACCACATTCCCCAGGTATACTTGGGTCTATGTCAACCTGCTGTGAGCAGGCTGCATGATAATTACATGAATACTATGCAGACTAGACTTAATTAAAGGGCATTAGTAAAGTAGGCATTTCTAATATCCTGTGATACATACCACAGTTAGACTAATATGGTCAAAGTACGTCCACTTTTTAATAACTTGTCATAAACATCCTGGGCTTGGCTGTGATAGAGTTAATTTTCTTCTTAGCAGTTGGTACAGTGCTGTGTTTTGGATTTAGTATGAGAATAATGTTGATAACACACTGATATTTTAGATGCTGTTAAGTAATGCTTACCCTATATCAAGGACTTTCCAGTGTCTCATGCACTGGCAGTGAGCAGGAACATGGGAATTTAGGGGGTAGCATGGTCAAAACAGCTGACTTGAACTAGCCAAAGTGATATTCCATACCAGAGAATGTCATGCTATAAATGACAGTCTATAAACTGGGGGGATTTGGCAGGGAGCTACCAATCATGGCTTGGAGATGGACTGGGTATTGATCAGTGGATAGTGAGCAACTGCATGACTTTTTCTTGGGTTTTATCCTCTCTGTCTCTTTTTCATTACAGTTATTATTATTATTGTTGTTGTTGCTCTTACTATTATCATTAGCATTATATTTTATTTTGTTTGAATTATTAACCTGTTCTTATCTCAGCCCATGACTTATACATTGGGAGGTGGGGGTGTGTGAGCCAGCAACTTCATGGCAGCTTAGTTGATAGCTGGGGTTAAACCACCACAAAGCAATATATAGGTTTTTCCACCACCAAGTTGAGCCAGTTGGCTGCTTTAGGGCCATTTTTGATCACTTAAGTGTCTATGAATCAGCTGATTAATTATTACCACTGCCAACACTACCCATTTTGCCAGTGGGCTGGGTAGCTATGTAGCTGTGAGCAATTAGAGAGAACATGCAGGCAGAGCATGATCTTCCCTAGAATGAACTCATATTTTGTAGAAGGTCTGTGTCAATTTTTTCCTTCTTCATTCCCATTTCATATAATTCTTGAGCTCAAAGGACATCCAAACTATAGGCTCTATTCATCTTTTTCATTATAGCCTTGCCAGTGACCAGCACCCTGGAAAGTGTCTTGTGTAGTTTATGGGAATGTAATGGTGTTTAAAGAAGTCACAGTATTTTATCCTGATGGTGTTAGTTCTCTGTATTGTGAAATTTTGCTGTTGATCTGCTCAGTATTATTAAACAATGCTCAATTCTTTTATACTCTGGAAGGGACAGTAAATGGGTTTATTTTTTAGTATCTTGAATTGCTATAAGAAGTGCTGGCGGCAAGTCCAGTCTCAGAGAACATTCATCCACTGTATTCTCATGTGCTAAGTCCACAATTGTTAAGGACATCTGTGCTACTCAATAGCTGTTGTTACCTTAAAAAAAGGTAGGCAGTTTCCTCCACATTCCCTCCTGAGGCCAGAATTTTCCCCATATTGTTCATATGATAGTAATAATTCACCAAAATTAATTTCAATTATAGGACTGCTTTTTTGCTGCTCTCCTTTTCATGCCAAGCCTTCCTGTAGAATTCTGTCAGTTTCTTTTATAGGATTTATTCCCCCAAATATACTTAAGAAGGTGGTTTTAATGTTCCATACTAAAAATCATTATTTTTCTGAGGCCACCTTCCCTGTCCTTATATTGCCAGAGAGAGATGCACAAAAGCATTACATAATTTATTGAACATTGAAACTGATCTGGATAGTCCTTCTCCTTCCATTACACTGCTCATATGAGCTCAGCAACCATCACAGAAATGCTGATGATCTTGAACATGAACTGCTATGTTTTTCCAGTTGACAGCTTTTGAGTGGAGGCACAGTTGGCCCAATACCTTTTTTCTGGGCAGAGTTTTTACACGCAAAGCAGCAAATGCAACCTGTGGTCGAAGAGTAATGTAACCATTCTTAGTTATTTCATCCTTACACAGACATCTTTCAACATGGCTGCTGTGTAAAAGACAACACTTGGATGGTGTCAAACAGATCTGTTACTATCATTCTGATTATGGCACAGCTGAGGGCTTTGATCAGCACAGTAGGCAAAAAGGTTGCTGGCAGAATAGAAAAGTCATTTTTTTTTTTAAAAAATGCTCCAAAAATAAGAGGCTGCAAACCCAAGTTTAATCTCCTAAGCCCTCAGCTACCCTCAGTAATTCCCAGTTATGGCCACATATCTTGAAGAAATAACATTATATATTAACACAGGAACCAGGAATACTACCATATTCCATTTGTAAATCATCTTGCACCTTGCAGTCCTATTCCCACCTCCAAATCTCTACTCAGCTGCAGAGCACGAAGAAGAAAAGGCACAGCAAAACACTGCCTCCTCCTGTGTGCTTGCTTATAAGAACAGAGCTCACTCCTTGGCTGTGGCACAAATGATAATGTGCCCCTTAAGCTCCCTCTTGTAATTTTGCCACTGGTTTACCTCAGGAGGAGTTATATAAAACTGGAGAGGAAAGCTCCTTTGCAATCATACACGGACTATGGGAAGTGCCCATAAGACAGTGAAGATCTGGGTGAGTGCAGTCTGTGGGACGATGCAGGGTGACCCCAAGCAGGGAGCGGAAGGCAACTACTTCCTGCTAAACCCTGCAGATATTAAACATCTTCTGGTGTGCCCATGTGTGTTAAACCACCATTAAACTCCTAGGGAAGAAAGGGATGTCATTCATGTAATTCCGCCCATAACCTAAACCAGCATCTTGCCCCCAAAATGAAAACATTTGCCCACCATGAGCTACAGTGTGGCTTTTCTGGCTGGATCTTGAACTGAGGCTAGAGCCAAGCCATACTGTGGTGGGAGCAGAGCTGAGTTTTTGCTATATGTAGCCTGCTGTTTCCCCAGGGTGGGCAGGATCAAGCCCTAGCCCTAGTGGAAGAAAGGCAGTGGAGTTTCTCTTATGGTAAGTCTGCCCAACTGCATGAGGCAGAAGAGCAGCTTCTGTAGAATCAGCTCTCTCACAAGCCACTAGGCTATTTGTCAGACTTTTTCTCTTGGTTTTATTCTGCCTGTGACCACATCTCACTTGCCATTTGAAAGAAAAAGCCATGCAGCCATGCAGCCATCCTTTTCCTGGGACAGAGACTACTGTAATGCCCCACAGCCTGTTTGCTGCTGCAGAAAGTCCTCCCTGACTCAGTGATTTATCAGCAGCCAGGGCTTTGTGGGTGACCTCTCACATGCCAGCTACTGCCTGCAACTGCCTCAGGAATTGTCTGCTTGCTTGGGGCTGAAACAAGGGAGTCAAGTTAAAGTAGCCTCTGCTCAGTCCCTAAATTCACATTTGAGGAAATCATGAGAGGTAGCCTGGTCTGTGGAATGTGCCCATGGTGTGTGCTTGCATTTGCTAGCATGACAACAGTCCTGAAGAGGCTTTGAAACACTTGTGGGGCAGTGAGGGAGGAGGCATTCACACTTGTGCTGCTCCTGCACTTTTTTCATTGAGAAAGATTTCACCATTGAGCACGTAACAGAGCAGGAGAAAGCACTGGTCCTTTCAAGCATTTTTGCAATACATTCATGTGATTCTTAGTGAGGACTCTTCTCCTTACTTGACCTGTTGTGCCCCATTGCATTACATTTGACCTTGCTGATGAGCACAAGGAGCACATCTTGCGAGCTGGCCAGCAGCCCAAAAAATCTTGGCTTGAAAATCTTCACAGGTGCCTTCACACTCCTCCTCTCCCCTCCTCCATCTGTCTGAGGGGATTAGGACTAGGCAGGCAGGAGGGAGGGAGGTGGAAGTGACCACGGAGAAGAGAGGAACCACAGCTGAAGAAGGCAGAGCTGGAAACCTGCATGAGAAAGGAGAATATGAAGGCAGAAATAGGAGGGTCAACAGAAGTATTTTGAGAAAGGAGAGAGAGGAAGGAGATACAAATAAGAAGTGATCCTTTCTAGTCTGCAGGTTCTCCTGGCCAGGCACCTTACCTGCCTCTGTGATTGCATGCTGTCCTTCTCAGGTAATCTGAGTACTGCTGTGTCATGTAGACTTCCCACAGTGGTGGGAACCAAGGGGTGGAGGGTGCAGCAGTACTTGGTAGCTTCTCTTTGCTAGAGACACGATGCAGATGCTATGCAAAGTCCTTTGCATTGCTTAACCTGTTGAGAGCTTTCTCTCAGGTAAAAGCTGTTGCCTGCAGCTAAGGGATGGAAAGACAGTATGAGCGTGTCCTTTGGAAAGAGAGCTTCATAATTCCAGAGGAAAGGAAAATATATGTCATAAAATGAGATCATGTGTGTCACAGAACACCTTAAAATCCTGTGCTGAGTTGCTAATGGCACTGTTGTTCTGAGGAGGGTTCATGGCCTTTACTGACCAGAGTCTTCCTCAGCCTTCTTCTCAAACTTAAGTATGCTCTTGCTCTGTATTGAGCAAGCTGAATGAATGAATGAATGAATGAACAAATGAATGAAAAAAAATAGTTAATATATGGCATGAAACAATAACCTAAAACTTTCATAAATGGATACCCGTCTATAACTGTCCAATTAAGAAACTGCAGGAGCTTTACAAATCAAGTGATTCTAGACTTGGGCAAGCCAAGAGATCAAGGGTACAGCCAAGCCATAGTGAAGCAAGCCAAGAAATCAGACATTGGCCAACAAGGCTGACTAAATATGTAAAGTATGAAAAAAAAAAATACATAATAGATATGTAAGATCACTGTGGCTGCCAGGAAAAGGTGCCAAAATATCCCTGCTGGCTTTAGTTCTCTTGGCCTGGATGTACATGTGGATGCTGAGCTAAGCCCAAATGAGGCATCAAGCACAAGCCTGGTCTGCTCCTTCATTGTCTCAACAGCTTATCCATGACAGACTGTGTGAGCTGGGTTCACTGTGGAGATTGGCTTGTCTATAGGGAAAAAAGCAGAAAAGCCTGACCTGATCTCCTCTCATGGCCCTTGAAACGAGGCCACCTTTCAAGGCTTCATCAAGATCGCTCCCACTGGTGTTATAACATTAATTTCTGTTTCTGGTTTTTCAGCTGTGATCTGACTCCTAAAAGCTGATGCTCCTGAAAGCAGCCAGGTCTGCTTTCATTTGTGATTCTTTCTCCCCTGCACAAAACATCATAGGTTTAGAGAGGTGTGGAATGTATGGTGAACACTTCCAAAGGCTGAACGTACTCCAAATATCACATTGACGCAAAGGCATTTCATTAGTGTTTTTAATTTCTTTAATGAGATTCTTCATCAAGGTCTGTAGATGGCAGTAGGCTGGTTTTCTTTGAGGTATTTTGCTCAAATACTTATGCAGTAGGGCATGTGTTTTCCTCTACACAAACATGGATCCTGTGCAGGGTCAACCCACACTGAAAGTAGTAATTAGATGCCATTCTCCAATGATTTGGGTCAAGGGTTGAGGCAGTACTCAGGGTATTTGATTACTGTATACAAAAATATTGACCAGGTGCTTAACTACAAATACCAACAAGTAAAGAAATTTCCTAGATGTCAACAGTAAAGCTGAAAACCAACAGTACAATATGTCAACTTTTGATATTTACCTGTCTCCGGAGTCTCTCAGCTTTGTGCTCCTTCTATTTACAATGGCTTTTGGCAAGAGAGACAAATGACTTAAAAGTAGATAAGAAGAGTAAAAAAAAATCTGAGTCAGCAGTGAAAAGCTCTACGGAATCTTTCCATTGCCACCAATAGCTTTTTGGACCAAGGCTTTCTTGAATTAGAAGTTAGTCAGAGACACAATGTTTGGCTCAGAATACACACTTAAAAAAAAAAAAAAGTATTAATTCAGATTTGATGCTGATATGCAAAACAAATGTTTAAATTATTAGGATTACTTATGTGATAATTGTTTTTCTTCAGGGCAAAACAGTAATTTGAAGAAACCAGAACCATGACTGATCTTTTGGTTTGTAATTACCTTTATAGATGCACAATTGCATATTTGGCTCTGGCAATTGAAATTATTCTATTTGCTTTTCTTTGTGCATGTTGTCTGTAATTACTGCATCTGAGCACAGAAGATGCTCTGTTGTTGTTTTGAGAGACCAAAAGGATGAGGGAGCCTGTGGTTTAGTTGCTGGATAATTTCAAAGGCATTTTGAATACAAAAAAATTCCTGAGGAATTGCCTGCTTTGTTGAGTTAGTTTAATTCTTTTATTCTTTTTTTTTTTTTTTTCTCTTTTTTCCCCTCTCACTGGCTNTTTTTTTTTTTTTTTTTTTTTTTTTTTTTTTTTTTTTTTTTTTTTTTTTTTGTGTGTGTGTGTGTGTGTGTTTTTAAGGGTGTGGAGTGGGAGGAGAGATGACAAGACCATATGGGCTTATTTACTACTCACAGAGGAGTTCAAGCATTTCTGTGCCTGCTCTAAGTATTTCTGTGCCTGCTCTAAGTATTGTGGAATGTTGCTAACAATTGTAAATAATTTTATGCTTATTTTGCAATGTGCTTGAACTGTATGACTGAAACCCTTGGTTGTTTTGTTATTGTCATGAATGGATGGAAACTGAGATCTTAAACAAAAATGTGATGCTGCAGTGTACTTCCCCTTTCTTAAATCTGCAGACAAGTTCATTGGTGCCCTCCTCTGATTGTTGGAAAACAAAGGGCTGCATGAGAAGGACTGGTCAAAACATGAGGATTATGACTCAGGACGGACAATTTGGCATGATTGTACTGTATTTTCATTTCCCCTTTACAAAGGAGAGAGAACTTTGTTCTGTGATCTATCTCTGCACAAAATACTCATAGCATATAGTAAGTTTGTCCATTGGCATACTTGCTCATATATTTTGGTTTTTATTTGTTTAATTGGAAAGGTCCCTTTACAGCATTCTGGCATAGTAAAACAACTCCAACACAGACATAACTTTCAAGGACTCCTGTCTGATGTCTAGACTTCTATCACAGACATATATTCTTGTATATAAGAGACGTGTTATGGGCTACAACCTTGCCCATTTGGCAGAGGAGAACTCTTCTCCATAACACTAAGGGCTACGTGTGCTGCTTTCAAACAGTGGAATAAACTCCCCCAGAAACTGAGGTCCTGCACAGGCTTAGCACTGTCTGCCTGCCTGCTGCAAGTGCAAAGTGACTTCTTCAGCCTTGTCTTCTATAGTATGGATATATATCAACATACATGACCACTATTTAAAGTAACCCCTCAAAAATAATAAAACCCAACGAATTTCACTGTTCGTGCCTGTCTTCCCTGAGGAATGGTGAACAAACAGGTGATATGGGCCAAATCTTAGTCACATGGGAAGCTTTCAGAAACTGCTCAAAAGCTGTGGTAAAGTGCAATATGGATACAGCAGTGCAGCATGAACACAACAGGAGGAAATATTCCCTGCTGCTTCTTGCTGACAGTAAACTAAGTCAGAACTTAAGCCTTTCTTTGCTGGAATCTCCCTCTTAAATGCTAATAATTTTGGTTACATACTTAATTTTCTAATACACACCTCTCCTTTGGCTTCATGACGGTCAAATGGGATACAAATGAGGGCAAGGGCACACCCCAAGTTTTCTCCTGTGAACTATGAGAATCTGGTCCCAGAACTGAGTTAAACTGAGTCAGACACGAGCTTCATTAACCTTGCTATCAGACATGAGCCTCATTAACCTTGCATGAGCAATTCCCTGGGATCAGCTGTAGTTGTTGTTTCTTCAAGAAATTTGTTTCTACAGAAGAATTTTTAGTTTCTCTTACCTCTTCATCTGTACCTTGCTGTGTACTTTGAGGGACACCATACCTGAAGGAAGCAAGGAAAGTGAGATGTACAACCTAGAGCTATCACACTTCCATTTTTACCCTGCACTTTGTCTCCCCTGATACTTGGTCAATTTAGAGGATTTTCAGGAGCATTCATAATTCTGAGGAGACACTTGAAAACCCTGAGACAGCAGAGAGAAAGACGTGATAAAGGGAAGTGCTGTGCAGCCTCAGACTGCATTTATTTCTCCATGAAGGCGCCTCTTTGGTGCGGTGGCAGGTGGAGGGCCCCAGGCAGATGGGTGGAGATGCTCCAGAGAATGAGCCAGGGGATGAGTGAGGCTGGGATGCCAGCCTTCTCCACAGCCAGAGACAGGGGAAACACCTCGAGGGAATGATGGGATTGTTCCCTGTTTTACCTCAGTAGTATCTGGCTCCGTGTTATCAGTGAAGCTTCAAATAGCTTATCTTTTGCCTGCATACGTATGTGTTTTTCCTCCTTGCCAGCCCAACATTTTTTCATTTGAACGTGTGAATAATAATCTCCTGAGTAGATATGGGTAATATAAAAGCATACTAAATTCCCCAAATATTCGGGGAAAGATCTTATCTTTTGTTACGTGGAAAGATGTCTGCAGTCTGGCTTCAATAAAGGAATAACTTAAAAGGCAGAAAAATAAGCAGCAGAACATCAGCTCTCACTTCAGTGTGTAAACTTTGGAAAGGCCACCTGTCAGATCCCTTGTGGAAAGCCGCATTTTGTTTGGCATCTGGCTGATTGCCATGATGAAATGTTGAAGTGTTTGGAAACCTGTGGAACTTTCTTCAAAAGGCACACTTCCCCTCCCTCTTTCTCTAAATAATTAAATCTTAAATATTCTGGCTTGCCGTTAAGAAAAGATAAAACACAACGGCAGGATTCTTTCAAACACACTAGCTAATAATGTGGGGGCCTTTCGTGTTATTTATTTTAGCTTTCCCCACATGAATTACAAAAGAAATTGCCTCAGTGTCACCTCAACTTTTCATCCCAGGCAGTCACTGATTCTGATCTTGCTAACAGTGAAGTAAATCTGAAGTAACTCTTCTGAAATGTGACCTACTTGCAGAGGGCTGCCTTTTTATTCCAGTGCAAAATTGGCATGCAAACGCAACTGTGATAAGTCTTATCCTGTCATGAAGTGTATCAGTCACTAGAAGCTACTCCAGGTCTGGGAGACTCACAAACCACTCCTGATTTAGCCATTGGGACTGAAAACAGAATGAGACCCACAAATGTCATCTGGATGACATCTTGTCCTGTGAAAAGATAAAAATTTCATGTGAAGTCTGTTTGACAGCAGGCATATTTTGCTCTGATCACTCATTTTGACTGTTTTCACCAGCAATACATTGTGTTTCAGGGTTCTACTGAAAGCAAGTAGTTTCATGATTCCAGCACTTTCAGGAATGCAAAGCTCGAGATGAACACCATCTGTTCTTTGAAGATAAAAGTAAAGACACTGTTGTTAGTGGCTAGTTCTTTTTGTAATTGCTGTTCTTTTAAGTAGCAGACATTATGAAGTTACTCTTTCCCCAGTAGATATATATGGGGCTGCTGAAAAGAGGATATGTGCTCTTGAGAAGTTGAACCCAAAATTTCTTACAGTTACATCTGCTACTTAAGAAAAAAAATAAAGAAAAAAAGGTTATGTTTCCTGAATTTTTTTTTTTTTTGGCTTTAGTGCTCACAGGAACTAGAGAATGGAGAGCCTACAGTCACTCTTGGCCTTGATGCACAGACTGGGCTGCCAACATTCAGCCTTCTCCACAGTGTCCCACTAACATATCTTAAAGCAAAGCATGAGAAGTCAGTCTGCAGTGTTTCTGCCAGAATGGTAGTGCCTGCAGAAGAAACCATGTACTGCTGAAATATTCCCCATCGTTTTCCAGCATGTGTTATGCACACCATATAAGATGGCAAGTGCTGTTCCTTCTGGGGATTTAACTCTGTCTTACATATGGGAGTTGGAAGAGTGCAGGGACAAGTCAGCTCAGTGATCTTGTCTTGCATGCTGGTTAGTAGACCTAAAGAGGGAAACGAATTTGCCACATGTAAAGGAACAAGACTGTAACTGTCTGGTTCTCTCTGCACAGGTCTGGTAACCTTTTTGCCTAAACAAACAAACAAACAAACAAACAAAAAAATATGCTTGTCAGAGGCTTCCATACACTGCCCAGCTACAGCTGGGAATTAGCACAGGACAAGGACCAAAAGGCATTTTGGGTGCAAGCACACTGTTTAGGCAATAAGGCAATTTAGCTTATCCCATAGCTGTGCTGTGCTTGCTGAGTAGAGTAGCTGAGCAGAGACAGCTCATTTTTCACCACCACACTCTGATCTACTCTTGGGAGAAGCAACCAGTGACTTGATACCTGTTACAGGGCCACTTCTGAGATGCATGACGTAATTCCTACTGGTTCCCATGTCAGGTACAAGCCAGGCTTGCTACCATGATCCCTTGACTCTGGCACAACACAACAATATCAGTATTATTTGAGATGCAGGCAGTTGAAGATACAGGTAATCAGATGTCAATCACCAAATTCAGCTTGCAGGGAACGGTGTTGTCTTTACTGACACATGTTGAACTTCATCCAGGAATTATGGGGTTCATAACAAACCCTGTCTCACATCTTTTGATGAAATTCTGGAGGTTTTATATTTTAATATCCAAGTCTTCAATATTTTTTCTGTGCTTTTTGTGAGTACAGTAGTTTAAAGAGCGGTTTTGTGCAAATAAGAAGAAGTGAGAATGTCCTCTAGGACAGGACTGGTCCTCAATATTTCAAAACTAGTGACAGTGTCATTATTTTAAATAAAGTAGCGTATTTCATGGCTCCAACATTTAAAATGTTTTAAATCTTTTTGAATTACAAAACTAAATCAGGAGAAAAAAAATGTATACATCTATTAATCACAAGCATATTTTTCTGATGTATTACAAAATTCAAAAAAACATTGGGATGCAGAAAACACTGAAAAAGGTTTTCACTTTAGTAAAACTTCTTGCCACATCCTTAGGCAAACATGGTGAGGGTCTTATGAGAGGCTTCTTTAAGTTAGGCTTGCAAAGGTTCATCTAAAATTTCCAAAAATAAGTGCACAAATGGCTCCTAAGTTGAACCAAAGGCCAAGTAGTTGCTGGTCACATTACCTCAAGTTGCCTCACGGCAATCACAAGCAAAAACAAAGGCTGGGAGGAGAATGGATTGAGAGCAGACCTGAGAAGAAGGACTTCACAGAATCATAGAATCGTTAGGGTTGGAAGGCATCTCTAGAGATCATTTGGTCCAAACCTCCTGCCAAGGCAGGGTCACCTAGAGCTGGTTACACAGGGTGGGGTTTGAATGTCTCCAGACACGGAGACTCCATGACCTCCCGGCAGCCTGTTCCAGTGCTCTGCCACCCTCAGCATAAAGAAGTTCTTCCTCATGCTGAGGTGAAACTTCTTTTCCAGTTTATGGCAAATGATCCTCGTCCTGTCACTGGGCACCACTGAAAAGAGTCTGGCACCACCCTCTTGGCACCTGCCTTTGAGTTATTTATACATCTTTCATGTACTGAGGAGCCCAAAACTGGACACAGCACTGCAGATGTGGCCTCACCAGGGCCGAGTACATGAGCCGGATCAACTCCCTCGACCTTTGGCCGAACTATTCCCCATGCACCCCAGGATACTAATGGCCCTCCTGGCTGTAAGGGCATTGCCAGCTCATGGTCAGCTGGTCATCCACAAAGATCCCAGATCCTTCTCCAATAGGTAAAACAGCATGGCCAGCAGGGTGCGGGAGGGGATTCTGCCCCTCTGCTCTGCTCAGGTGAGACCCCACCTGGAGTGCTGTGTCTTGCTATGGGATCCCTGCAGAAAGAAGAACATAGAGTTCTTAGAGTGGATTCAGAGGAGGGCCACAACAATGACCAAAGGGCTGAAACACCTCTCCTGTGAAGACAGGATGAGAGTTCTGGAATTTTTCAGCCTGGAGAAGGCTCCAGGGAAACCTAATAGCAACCATCCAGTATCTAAAAGGAGCTTACAAGAAAGCCAGAGAGGGACAACGTGCTCTTCCCCTTTGAAGCTCCCCTGAGTTCCCTTCAGACCTTCAAAGATAAAGAGGCACCCCAATCTCCCATAGTTAGTCTTCAGGAGAATTATACTGCAACCATGTTGGGTGAAAATCTGACAGACAGCTTAAAGAACTTCTTCCTGGTTTAGGATCTGGGGACAAGCCCTGTGGCATAGCCCGTGAAGCGTGGCCCTTGGTGAAAAGAACAACTAAAACCCCTTAGAAGCTTTGCAAGGCTATTTTCACACAAAGATATTTTTTTCCAGAGCCTCTTCCTGTGGGTTTAAACTACAATAGGGATAGTTCAGACCACCGTAAATGTTGATACAGTTGCAGGAAAACAAGAATCCAGTTTGCCATTTCCTGTCAAAGAGTAATTTCTTCACTTTGAAAGTGGTGACTGAGTCCTGATCCAAAGAAATCCTGAATGCTCAGCAATTCATGTTAAGGAGCAAAACAAAACCCCAAATCCCCCTTTTATTCTGCCATAGCATTTCGGTAACTTTTCAACATGCTGTCATTTGGTGACAACAAAGACCTCATATCTCCTTTCAAAAGCCTTCCTTTTGACCTTCTACTAATTAGAGTACATGTAAAAACAATTGCAAATGGAAATGCATAATAATATCTGTGTTAGCTATTTCTAAAAATAATGATGAATGGCACAAAGAAATAGAAAGACAACAGCTTTGCGTAAGCTGCTTGTGATTTGTAGATGTCTTTGATTAGTCTACAAACTTGCACACATTTTTATGACCTTTATGAGGTTATGCTTTGCTCAGATTGCTGATCATGTGTTTAAAAGCTAACATGTTGACTTTGTTTTCAAAGCAAGCATGGGGTTTGTAACTCCAGGACACGTTTTCATCCCCATGGGACAGGGGTGTATGCATGGCAGGATGTACTTCTTGAAGATAATACTTTAGAATCATACATGGGCCTGCTGGAATTTTGTGTTTGACAGGATGTGCACATCCCAACTGAGAGAGGATAATGTAAATAATGTAACTGCAATATTTGGGAATTTCCTTTTGGGCTCGTATAATGCTGTGTCGTCTTGAGGTTCAGCGATGAGATCTCCACATCATTTATTAAGCATGTAAGAAATGTGAGCACCTAATTCCTATTTGGTTCTGGGGGAACTTGATCCTCATAGAGATTTTTGGTCACTCTACAAAAATTGGATTGCAATCACTGGATTGCTCCAGTCCCAATTGTGCCTTGAAGATAAGAGAGAAAATTCCTTGAATAAAACCTGTTTCAGTCATGTGTATCCCTCTCCTTGTTTATCACTACCATGAGAAACCAGGAGATTGTAATATAATTTTTCAAGGTTTCATTCTCACAAGGTGCCTGTGGAATAGGCTTCTAGGTGCTATCTAACTTCTTTGCATTTCAGTGAGCAGCTGAGATACATTTTTCACTGAGAAATGATCCTGAACAGCCTACTCTGTTATTCAGAACGCCTGTGGGTGTGACAGGAATTTGTCCTCACTGCATGTTTCCTTCCTAAGATTTTAAGTAAGGATAGCAAGATGTCTGGAAAGACTACAATGGCAAAGCAAACAATGATCCAGATCAAAAGAGCTACTTAGTAATTAACTGGTTTGGGACAGTGGTAGTTAATGGGAGCTGTGAGAGCTCATCTCTTCAAAGGATGTATTTAGAGACCTTGTCTCATTCATCTGTCCCATCCCTCTAGCCTATGTCCCAGTAGGATAAAGTTACGTGAGAGGGACCCAGGGGTGTATGGAGCCTGTAAGCAGGTGATGGTCTCTGAACAAATTAATCTGGCCTTGCCTGCCTGGAGCCTGCTCTGCATGGTCTGAGGACCAAAAATCAGTTGTTAGGGCAACAAAAATTTGCTTGTCTTCCTTCATGAGCCACCTGGGGATTTGCTGACAGGCTACTTAGGAACAAGCAGGAAACCTTAGCTCATATACACTTTAAAAGGTTAACAGCAGACCTGTACACATAGTAAGGGACTTGCAACAATGCAACACCCCCCTTTCCCGTCATGTCATGAATAGAGAGATGGAATATCTTTCACTTGATGCAGCAAGTGGCAGTACAGGTATCTAGAAGCAGCATGAATCATGATCTCAAATAAGAGCAATGTTACCCTGAAGATGTAACTTACTGTTAGCTTTTGTGGTATCATCTGGTAAGCAGACTGGAATCAGTCTGTCTTAGATACTATTTACTCACAGGCCACCACTGCAATACAGCAAAGAAGGCAAGCCTTTCTGACCTCAGTTTATGCCCAGAAACATGACAATTGGTGAGCCTCATCTTCTTCTAGCCTCACTGGCATAATTACAGAGGCCATTCTTATTCTCATAAGAGTGATGCTGAAGCTGGGAGAAGATTGCTCATGGTCCTTGGTACCTTCTCTGGTGTTAGTCAATGATAAAATTATGCCTCCCAATGGGAATGTAAGAATGTCTTGGTTTGGAAAGACAGGTATCTGCCAGGAAAACTGGAGTTTCCCTGAGAATGGAGAATGTAAACCCCTCACCCCCCACCAAATTATAATTTTGCAATTAAGGGCTTTCAGGCAAAGATTTGGGAATAGGAATAACAGTTCTTTACTAGGAATATTAATAATACAAATGTAGTAGAAAAACAAAACCACCCAACCAAACAAGCAAACAAACAAACAACAATTTTGGAAAACCCTGACAGAGTCAGAGCTACAACCTGACACCCTGTTGGTCAGGGTGTTGGAAGCAGTCCAAAAGTGAGTCCTCCTGGAGTGGCAGATGTGGTTCTGTTGAAGTAGAGATGATCCTGTAGAAAAGGGTCCAGGGGTAGTGAGAAAGGGTCTGGTGATGGTGAGATGAGGTCCAGTCTTCCTTCCAGAAATCGGGTGAAGCTAGTAGCTTTTGTGTTCCTGTGTCTCAGTTTTATCCAGGCAGGAATGCCTGGCTCCCCGCACTACCAGGGGGAATGTGGTGCATTCACAATAGGATGATGGAATGTGGATGCACTGCTTTGGGGAGGGTATAGCCTGGGGAGGTGTTAATGGCCCATTATCAGAAGGCATCAGGCCTCTCCTCCCTTGAGTTACAAGAGATAAAGAAAAAAAAAAAAATCTCCCCAACTGCTTTTAACAAGTGAAAATAGAATACACACCCCTGGCTCCACAACCCAACATCCCAACTTGCCCAGCACGGTCTCCTGCAACGCACTGCTGAATAGGACACAAATGGAAACAGTCAGTGTGTCAAATGAAGCTGACCACATTCCACAGGACTTTTCTAGCCCCCACAGGTGGACACCCAGGCTGTACGCATAGCCCAGCTCTTATGCCAAAATTTGTTTAGTACTTTGACTCCACAGAAAAAACAATCTTCAAGAATAAGGACTTTTAGGCACTGGTTTCCACTTCAGATGGTGTTAATTTATACATCCTTAGCAAATCATGCCATCACTGCAGAGGTGGGTTAAGGACAACTGTAGTAGAAATAAGGTGAACGGCACCCAAAAAGTGTCATTTAGTAACTTGACAGCCCTGGTGCAATGAGATTGAAGTTTAAAATAGGAAGTTTGCAAGGAAGAAAGATAGACACCAGAGAGAAACAGAGTACCTGGGCTATCTGTTGTTTCTACATCACTCAAAATTTGTATTTTGCTTCCCTGACATAATGTTGCTCTGGATTCTTCTTTCTCTGGCAAATCACCAATATGGAAACTCCATTTGTTCAGGAACTAAACTTCCCAGCCCTCATTCTTCACATCCAAAATACATGCATACACCTATTTAAATGCCTTTTTTTTTTTAAGATTTTTTTTTTTCATATTATGTCTATATTAGATCATGAAGGAAATCCTACAACAAGTTGCTCAATACAGGATCCTGTTCAGTGCCGGAACATTTGTATCCAAGCCAGCTGTCCCAAATGCACTTCCATCATTTAAAATAATTACCTAAGTTTGTCTCACTAATAACACAAGTTCTTTGCTAACCAGTAGAAAACATATCACTTCTACAAGTGATATTCCCTCAAGCTTCACCTTCTTCCCTTTTATTTTCCAGTTCTGATTCACAGATTCCTCATTTCAGTTTTCTTTCATTCAGCATTCTTCCATTACTCATGCTGAGACTGTAAAATGAAGGGCCCAGTTACAGCACTCAGTTTTATGACTTTTTGTGTGTATATGAGTGGAATGTGTGTATAAAACCATAAATGAATACATAAAGAGATCAAGTTAAATATGGCACCTACACTGGATTGCTTCTCTTTGTAGTTATTTCCACTTGCATATAGCTTTGCCAGGCTTGGGCTGCAAAGGTTAAATCTTGCTTGGAGAGCTTTAAATTACATCTATCTGAACTCAGAAGTGCTTGACATCACAATTCAATTTTCTTCAACAGAGGTTTTTGTTTGTTTGTTTTGGTAATACACCAAGTCTTTCCTGTGAAAGGCAGCTCAACATTCATATTATAATAACATCTGGAAGCTCAGAGTTAGAATTAAACTGCTCTTGGGCCTAATTGCACTAACTGCTCTCTAAACATAGATGTCCTTGTCCCAAACCTACAAGATATGACAAATATAAACATATGGGTAAGATCAAAAAATAAAGAAATTGGATAGGATATTCCCAGTTCTTAGGAGTCAAGTGCTCAAAACTCTTTATTCATTTATGCATAATTAAGGTAGAAGCAGATGCTTAGGGGAAGAATGTAAGAACAGTGCAATTAAAGAATGACCTTCCTGTTACTTCACCTCCCAGCTTCCAGTACTAATTTGTTTAGGGGTTCCTTAAGCCACAGGCTGAAACTACATTGCTGTTTTTAGACATGTTGCATCAGCTGTTTTTCCATGAATCTGTCTTAATTATTTTATAAAAGTAATTTTGGGCTCCAGAGCATCCTGTGACAATGGGTTCCCCATTTTAATTATTTGCAGAAAACATATTTACTTTTGTTTGCTTTGAACTGCTTGTCTCATAACTTAATTACTTGACAATAAATTCTTACAGTTAATTGTTCCCTGTTTATTTTCTCTGAAGCAAGTCACTTAGTATCATGAGACCCTGCTACAACTCTCTACTGTGTGCTTTAGTTTTAGCTAGCCTGAATAACTTTGTATCATTTACTAACCATCACCTTACTCTTCAGTCCCTTCCCAGTTCATGTAATGAACTGCAAGAGTCAGTATAGCTCCTCATATGAGCCTTACTGGTAACCTCTTTCAAATGAACAAACCAACTATTTATTCTTACCCTTTATTTTATAAAATAATTAATAGTCTATGTGACCACTCCCATGACATCTTAGTTCCTTCACACATTTCTGTTAAAAGATGTCAAATGCTTGCTGATAAAATCACTGTATCAATTGAATCAATGTTACTTACAAGTTCAGTGACTGGATCAAAGAACTGAAGTAGATTTAAAAGATAATACTTTTCCTCTAGAAGGCTTTACTATCCTCTTCAAAACTTTCCTAGATACCTTGTAATTATCCATATGCGCCCTAACTCTGTTCTTTTTAGATTTTTCATTGTATTAATCACCTTGTATTTCTCTCATGCTTGGGCTGATTTAAGCAATATATCACAGCTGAGTTGTAGCTTTCACAACGAGCTCCTCTGGACCATGTAGGTAAATACCACATAGTCCTGATTAACAATTATTGTGTTTTGCATCTTTGTCTAGGCACAAAACTCCTTGTATCAACACTTCAGTTTAAAATAAATCTTTGGACTCTTCCTCTGTAAAGGACAGTCCTGATATGGGAAACTCCATAAACTTCCCTGCAACAAACAGTGAAGCCTTGGCATCAACATTAGGTTTTACACACAGATCATTTTTCAGGCTCACTGATTCTCTGGCATGTGTCCTGCTTTTGATGTTTGAAATGTTTCTATTACTAGTTTTTTAATACCTTTGGTAAATTGCATGCTTTGTATTGGCCTTCCTTTATGTTTATCTTGACAATGTTTATGATTTCTTCTATTTTCCTCTTAAAAATAACCCCCAGTTCTGAAGAATGCAATATCAAACCTGAGAGCATTTTTGTTGTTGTGGTTTTAGCTGCATTGGTTTCTTGGTTTACTGACTGAAAACTTTTAACTGGTAGAATATATTTAGTATTTCAGCATAGTGACCCTAAACCTTCTTCTTGCTCTCATTCTCCCAAGATTTAACTTATCCTGTCAATTACTCCACCTGATTAGCTTTGCCTTATCTTTCACTGGCTTTTTTGAGACTCAGTGCCAAGGGTCTGCATTTCATAATGTGTTTGAATTAACACATTGTGAATCAGCTCCTGCTCACTCATCAAGCCTAATCCAAGAGCTTCACTTCTTTGACTCTTTAATTATTTTTTTTTCAAACTGCTACTGTTTTCATTATTTATAACTCAGATCAGCCTTCTCTTGTGGGATATTTACCTCAACTGCAGTAGGATGACTGAAATTTCCAGTTACTGCAGCGTTTTCACCCTGACAGCTTCTTATACCTTCAAGAGTCAGCTGGAGTTTCTAGGATTCTAAATGTGTTTTTTTTCTACAACCTCAATTCTCTCCAGGTGCTACAGACCATAAACTGTCTACTCCTGTCTAGTGTATTTTCATGTTTATTATATTCAGCAAAGTTTAAGGAAAAGAAGCTCTTCAGCTGTGTCTCCAAATACAGTAACAACCTTATTCCATGGATTCTGATATCCTGCCTTTAACAATGTGCAGTTCAGGATCCCAGACAAAGGAGAGGCCCTGTGCAGTACTTCAAATGAAAAAAAAAAATTCTTCCAAAAGATCTCCATATACTGCAACATGATCAGAGCCAAATTACTGTAGATTTCTACATCAACACTGAAACTGGTGAATTTTTCAATGTCTTTGTGCTAGAATAGGTTTTATGAATATATCCAAGAAACATTCCAAAGCAGATTATAGCAATCTCAAAGAAGGTCTTCTTTGAATATAAGACTCTTGGTAATGGACCTTTAAGCTTAAAAATAGCAACCTACAAGTCTTAAATTATTGTTTCTTTTTGCACCTGAATCTTGAAGCTATGGTAAGACTTCATGTTAGGTTTATAAAAAGAGGACACATCCTTTGACAAGATTATCAATCATAGATATCTCACACCCTGAATAACTTTGTGTGAGTGGTGAACAGCATTGACTCATGTACTTCTTGGCACAGTACAGCTCCCTGTCTCAGTGTCATAGTTAAAGATGAAGGGAGAAAATTCAAAATATCTAAAAATACAAACTTAGGAAAGTGGGAAGAGAAATATTTAAAGACCCTATTTCTGAAAGATAATAGAAGGGAAGTTTCCTCACATATGTGGATCTAAACTACTACAGATCTAAATGGGGAAAATCGAACAAAAGTATTTTATTAACTGTTAAATTGAAAGCAAATGGACCATCTTAAGGAATTATTTTTACCATATGGTACCAGCTGTAGTGTTATATTCTTCCTTCTCCCCTCTCTGCATATCTAAGCCACATCTAGCTCTTCACTTTTTAATCTTGTTTAATACCAGAAAGAAGTAAATGCCAAAATGGCCTATTTCTATTGATGTCATTCATTCCCAATAAGTTCAGTTTCCATTTCAGGTACACAGCAATGATTGCACATCTGTTTTCTGTGGTTGCTTTTCACAGTCCCTGGGATGCATCCGCACAGACTCTGCAGTGAAGAGGGGGGTATGCACAGTGCTAAATTGCAAAAGAGGGAGGGACATAAAATGATAAAGGATGAGGATGCTAAGATGAAAAAACAGACTAGTTGACCAATAAATTTTAATTTTTACTTCTGTTCATATCCAGAAAAATAGCTTAGTCCCCATCCTAATATCACAGATTGGAATTACTCTGAGGTTCATCCTGGGTCTCATGGCTTTGGGAAATCTTTATAATATCATGGCTTCTCTGTTATCTGCAGCAGTATTTCAAGCACAGATGTACTCCTTCTTCACATATGACAGTGTTATGCAATTCCCAATCCTGATGTCTCAGAAAAAAACCTTTATTTTTTCCTGTGAAGAAAGTCCTCTCCTTGCCTGATTTTAATCACCCTGTGAATTTTGTCTTTTATGTCCATATTAAAAGCCATTCAATTTATACTCCAAAACCAAATGGGTGGTTTGAGACAGTATTTTTTAATCAACAACTCTTATTGCCATAGATGAAATTGAGTGAAAGGTTAAAGAGGACATAAAGGCACCAAATTGTGTAGCCTTCAGTAGCTGTGGTAGCTTGGGGTAAGGTTGATGGCTCCAAGTGCCTCGAGGTGACTGAGCTGCAGAAGTTGAGTGCTAATATTTTTTCCCTGTACCTTTGCCAAGAGATCCAGTTCCCCTCAAGATTGGAGGAAACAGCTATCATATAACACAGTGGTTGATTAGGGATTGTTAGTCAGAACAGGAGCTAAGTCTCCAGGTAATGTGACTATCGAGGGCTGAGTACAAAGCTGTTATACTCTGCCCCATTACTGTTTCCTCTTTTCTGTGTACTCAGAGGTGTATCCTGTGGAAGCAGACTTTCCTGCCATCTTAAGCTCTAACAGGAATTAAGGCAAGGAAATGCTGAGAAAGTTGAAGTTTCGAGGACACTTTGTACTCCTCCTGTGACCACGATCACATGCCTTTTCTTCCAGCACACTACAGAACACGCTAGAGTGCATCTAGTATGAGCCACCCCAAAGCAAACATGCTGTAAATTAGGAAACAGCTATAGTGGAAAGCTGTAGAGGGAACACATGAAGATACAGGCTCACACTTCCTTATGGGAAATTTCCAGGTAGCTCAGAGAAGGAATTGGACTTCAGAAATGTGAACCCAAGAAAGAATTAACCAGAAATATCTGCAGTATTTCCAGTAAGAGAGGACAACAGAGAGCAACCCAGCACAGCAGGAATGTCACAGACCAGATAGCTAGTGTCATTCTGGTCAGAAGAGAAAAGGTTGCCTTCCTGGAACCAAGAGCAAGCAGGCAGACATTCGAGTAGGTGACAAGCTCTTGGTGAGCAGACTTGATGTCTGAGAGGCTGCCTCATCTGCATGAGTTTGTTTTCTTTTCTTTTAAGCTTTTATTTATCATTTTTTTTTTAATTTATCATCAACTCAAAATGTTATAAGCACTTTGATTTTCACTTTATCTTGGCCTGGATTAATAGAGATTTAGAGAGAGATGAATAATAAATAATTTCTTAAGCAGGGAGCACTAGACAACAGCTGTATGTATCTGTTAGAAGAGCACTGCTCTGAGAAGCACCAGTGGATTCAGAGACAGACCTGGTCCTCCGATAAGGGGAGAGATGACACCAATTTTTTTTTTTGTTTGGATTATATGCTGTAGCTTGTGCAAATAATTTTTAGCCCTCTGTACTGTTTGCAAAATGTAGGTTTCCTTCAAGAAGCTGTACTTGGCTTATGCCCACATTCAGAATCTTTTCTGTGTGGTGCCATAGAAGATTGCCAGGCACTCTCCGAGCCCAGCCTGAGACATCGCTACAGCATCTGCTGTAGGAGGTGGGTCTCTACTGCATTTTCAGGAAGGATGTACTTGGACTGGTAACAGTCTAGCTATGACAGGCTGGCAGGCACTGCAGGATGCCAAATTCACTTTAGAAACACGGTAAATTAAACCCACGCTGTGCCCTCTCCTGCTGTTAGGAGAATGGCTCTGTACTGCTTTCTGTGTAGTCACTGCTAGCTTGATACCAACAACCGAGCCAGATTGTTTAAATCTAGTTCAAGTATTTGTGCATAACATAGCGATGCAGAAGTATCCAGGAACTCTCATTACATTGAACAGACAAGCTATTTTATATTTTTAGTGGAAAGAAAAAAAACAACAACCCCGCAGTCTAAAAAATATTTACATAGGACATTGCAATTATTGTTCGGAATTAATGAGTTTTATCCCCTCCTTTTGGCTTAAAGAACACAAAATCCCAATGAAAGGAAACAGATGTAGTTGTTTTAAAGCATTTCCAAAGGAAACTGCAGTAAAGTCTGAAACATCACTGTATAAAAGCCTTGTGTGTCATGGAGATGTTCTGATATTGTTTTCATTTGCCAGCTGTGTGTAAAGAGGGAGTTATGTCTGTGGCCAATAGATCTTCCCACATCAGAGCAGTAACAACAACAAAGCAACGGAAACATTAGGAAAACGCTAACTTTACCTTCAAATACACTTGATTTTCCTAAACAAGAAACGTGGATTAGGCATCAGTTCAAAGAAAAACGGCCAGAATTTATAATGCTCTACTGAAAAAGACAATAAAAGGAAGAAAGAGCATTAATAAAATGAAACAGTCTAAAGGGAGTTTGGCCAACAAGTAAGATATCAGAATCTTACCTCCTGGCTCTCCTTGTTAGCTATTGTGTGTCAGTCTCTATCCTCCAAGAAAAATACCAACATTTTCAATTGAGCTGAAGAGATACGGCATAATAAACTAGCTAAGAATTTCTGGGACTGCAAATCAGGTGATTCAAGTCCAGCTCCTGCCTCTGCCTTTACCATTGGGGTTAAATGTTATTATCTGTGTTATGGTAACACCTAGAAAACTCAGTGTAGAAGATATTTCTACAGCAGACCCATAAAACTACAGTCTTTGCCCTGGAAATACCTGCAGCCTGGTGATAGAGGCTTCCTGTGCTTTGATCTTTCTGTCAGTCAAATGGGGAACTTCTGTTTGACCAGGATGTCTGTATGACTCGACTGTGGGTTTCTGATTGATTTTCTTCCTCATCTACTGACCATTGTGTTGGAAAAACAACTGTTAGAAAATGGCAATCTGCTGATCACAGGTCTAGTTTTGCATTCAACACTACATACTGCAGGGATATGTTCAAACCTTACTACATATGAAGTCCAAGTTTCCCAACATATTGGGAAAAAATTAAATCAACACATCCAAGGGATAAAACTTCTTAAAATGCTTTTCAACCACGATTGTATGATGATAGCATGACACTTTAAATTACTGACTGCACCGGTTTCAGCTGGGATAGAGTTAATTTTCTTCCTAGTAGTTGGTACAGCACTGTGTTTTGGATTTAGTATGAGAATAATGTTGATAACACACTGATGTTTTGGTTGCTGTTAAGAAGTGCTTATCCTAAACCAAGGTCTTCTCAGTGTCTCATGCTCTGCCAGTGAAGGTGCACAAGACACTGGGGAGGAACCAAACTGGCCAAGGGAATATTCTATACCTGCTTAGTGTATAAACTGGGGGAAGTTGTTTAGGGGCTGCTGATCACTGCTCAGGGACAGACTGGGTATCAGTCAGCAGGTGGTGAGCAGCTGTATTGTGCATGACTTGTTTTGCTTGAATTTTATTCCACTCTCTCTCCCTCCTTACAATTATTATTATTTATTTTGTTTGAATTATTAAACTGTACTTATCTCAACCCACAAGATTTGTCTTTTCTTTCTGATTCTTCTCTCCACTAGATGTGGTTAAACTATGACACTGATAGTTTCAACTGGGAGTGCCGTGGAAGTGGCAAAATATCTTCTGTGAACTAAAAAAATATAATGCACAACTAATATAAAATAATGGCTAAGATCTGCAGTGAAAAAGATGATAGTTCCCTGTGAAAATGCTGTCTTTGGTGTGTGTTTTTAAAAATGTATTTCTTTGACAGTGTGTTCCCTCAGTAAGTTGACATGTTGACACTAATAGCCACTTCAGTAACCTAATTTCTCTTTATTCTGGTCACCTTTTGCATTTTAAAGCATTATCCTTCAATTTCCAAGAACTATAGTATTGTCCTGACAGCTTCCAGTTAAACTAGGAGACCTTTAAAAGCCCTTAACCATAAAAACCTAAATAAAATTTTAAAAAGCCCTAGTACCCTAATGAAAGAGTATATAGGAATAAACTTCTGGTGACCCAACAGAAAGAAAATATCAGAGAACAATAAACCTTTCAGTAGAAAATATTTCAGCAAGTATAGTTCCTGTTTAGTGAATACCATCTAGAGTGTTAATAAAATACAGGAAGGCTGTCAGAGCTCACTTGCTGGACAGAAGCTCTAGAAAATGGAACTTTTATTTTTCCACCAACAGAGGATCCTGTTTTCCATAGAGTCAAGAAAACATGGGCCAGTTAACCAACAAGGGCCTCCTCTCTGCATACAGGAGCCACAGGCAGAGATTCTACACAAGAGCAGGTACACAAACCAAAACCCAAAAGTAGATTTGCAGTAGCTTGTGCCATTTCTGCACAATGTTCACCATCCTTCACCTGCTCTGCTGTGCTGAAATTAATCCATCATCAAGACTTCTGGTCCCATCTCAAGGATGTGCAGCTGTGAACAAGCTCACATGATGACTGAAGCTGTAGGTAGTAGAGGTTTGGAGTAATGAGCCTCTGCAGAAAGGCTCCTCACAGCCCTATTTTGACAATGTGTGAGTGTTTTTTGAAAGGGGTGAGGATGCCAGAATACAGAGAGAGAACAAAGGTACAGGTAAGAGTCGTCCTATATCCAAAGTCAAATGTTTTCAAAACCCTAAAATAAACAGGGGCCATCCTGTATTTCCGATCTTATTCAGCAATAAAAGCCACATTTATTTAGTTCTTTTCTTTTTCCAGCCTTCATAACTGTTAATTCTAATTCTAGACCAAGCTCCAATGCATCTTATACTTAGTATCTGCAACTTAGTACATGTCACCTTAACATAATTTTTTTTTTCCTTAATGTCATTATCTTTTACCTGTAGCTTGCAATTCTGTATTTTGGAACCTATACCTGCATGTTTTCAACAGTGTTACCACACAGTTGTCCTCTACAAAGACATCAGAATATTCATCTCTACAACCAGCTTCACCTTTCCCATTTTAGCCTTTTGCATCCCGAGTCCAGCAGGCATCCATCCCAGCCTGGCTCCTATGATACTATTCTGGTAATTTGCAATCTAATTAGGATGCACAATTCCAGCTTAACAGCACCAGAGAGCTGCTGCACTTCTGTGGAATTATCAGCAGAAGCTCTGCAGATCTGAGAGCTTGCTTCTTGAGGAAGGCAATTAATTTTCAAATTACTAACTTGTACACACATTTTCTCCTTCCTCTCACCAGTTTTAATTGAGCAAAGTGTTTGAAAGGAACTCCAGAGTAAGAAACTTGTTCGGTTAAGACACCAGAGCTGAGTTTGTCCCTAATGCAGACTTCCCAGGAGAAATTTGGCAAACCTTGTAAACATCTCCCTTCACTCTCAGTAAAATTTAGTAAGTGAAAAGGCTATAGTGAGAATAAATCAACTAACAACTGGTCCTAGGTATCATGGGATTGAAACCACATAAATTCACAGAAAGCTAAAAATCTGGAGGCTAGAAAAAAGTGAGTAGGTTATAATGAACGACAGTGTCTTACTACTGTTCCACCAATGCGCCTCATTAGTATGGATTACAAGAAAACATTCAGAAATGTCCCCAGGCCCATTAAATTCTTGGCCCCTGTTTAGTAGTAGCAACATCCCAGGGAGCCCAGGTCTTTTTATCTTTTGATGGAAAATGTTCCTTAGGATGAATAGCCTTAAGACAAGCTATGAACTTTACCCAGGTCACAAATAATCCTGCAAGATGAAACAGCTTGATCTTTACCACTTTGGTCTAAAGTCACCTAGGGACTGTTCCCTTGGTTGAAGTCTTTGATCAGTCTTATTAATCTGACATAAATTTGTACATAGATTCTGAGATTTAATGGCAAAGAGAGAGATGTTCCAATAAAGACCTTGGAGGGATGACTCAGAATCTACACAAAAATAAGACATTAGAAACCTGCCCTCCTAAATATGGATCAGTGCATGAACTGGGCTGGGGATACAGCTGAATGGTTTTGTTTGGCTAGGCACAAGTACAGTGTGTATATTGAAACTACAAGTTATATAAGGCAAACGAGGGGAAGAATCCTTGTTCACATAAGCCCCAAAGAGCAGACCCTCGTAAATCAAGAGGAATGGGCTTTTTCTAGCATAATGGTAACAGCGCTCTTTTCATCAGCTTAATAAGCCTTCAAGTTTTCTCTTTTTAACTTTTAAATTTAGCCTTCTATCAAGTTTACTTAGTTAAAAAATGAAGCCTGATCTCATTTCTACCAACTGAATTCCCAGTTGTTATTTACAACAAATAATTCTGACATTATCCTTCCAGAGGTGTTTTAAAGGCCAGAGAAGAATATATATGGCAGTCTGTCATACTCTGATCCTATATCTCATTTCCCTTTTTGCTTATTAGGCAGACTTCCTTTTCAAAGAAGCTTGCTGAAAGCATTTTTTAATAGCTGAAAAGCAAGTTTCTTTGCCTGTGGCCTCTGGAAGAATTTCAGATCTTAATGGCATAGCTCTGTGAAAAGTGTCTTTCTTGTCACTTGCATTTTCTTCTTCACTGGTCAGCGTTTGCCTGTCAAGCACAGCACTGGGCAGTCAGCTGCCATTCAAAGTAGTGCTGAATGAAGAATCCAGCCAAGCTGCAGCTGTACAGGACAGAGCACCAGCACATAGGCAGAGATCTGGGCTTACTGTGTTGATAGACTAGAAATGACATGGGCCAAGAAGAGAAACCTGTTTTGAGGCAGCAGAGAAACAGGCTTGCCCTTAAGTGACTTCCCTCATATAGGAGACAAGTTTAAAAGACTGTTTCCTTTTCATTTTCCTTATTGTACTGTTATTCCGAAATATGGCAAAGCTGTTAATATCCTCAAAAAGACTTCTAAAAGTCTTTGAAATTTAACAGATTAGCACTGGGCAGATGCCTGTAAGGAAAACAGTTAACTGAGTATTGAACACACTTGCACCTAGTTCCTCACAGGGCACATCAGTGGACTGCATGCATACAGTCAGGCACATCCGAGGAACACACACGATCTTGATGTCTGCTTCTGATGTGTACAGGAGGGGATATTTATGTGAGAAACCTGAATGAGCTGCAATTTCAGTGCGAAACCTTAATATGACTTAAACCTACCTACAGTGGTCAAATTTCAAAGTTGTGCAATAGGTGAGCAAAATGCGAGCACATCACCTAAACCAAGTCCTTAAAATGCATTTAAAACTTCAGGCTTGTATAAGAAGATTTAAGGAATGCACAGACCCTATCTTGGCATAAAAGTAATTTCACATCTGGAGAGACCAGAATATGTGATTCAATCTGTTCACAGCTACAAGGGATAAACTGTATATGAAGGTTGTCTTTGAAGACTGAAAGGCTGCTAATGCTCTTTTCATTATCTGTGCTAAGTATCTCCGGATCAGAATCTTTCCTGAGAAACATATCTATCAATTATTTCAGCTAGAATTTGGCTTTGAGCATGTATACTGATTCCACCAGGTACTGCCATGATAAAATACATTCAAACATTGCCAAGTATAAGCATGTCACACCTGTTCTCAAGACTTTTTAACAGGAAACTGGTAGGTCCATAAAATCCCAGCTGTCACAGACAGAGAAAAAAGGGGGATGCTGTTCAATGTCTCTTCCAGGGGAATCAAATAAATAAAATTCCAGGTTCAAAATAAATCAGAGAAGGTGATTCTTATTACACCAGGTAGATGAACTGTTGAACACCTCTTCAGAAGATATTGTAGAAGAGGAAATTTTAAAAGGGTGGGAAGGAACACTGGACAAACTCTTGTAAGGAAAACCATCCAAGGCTTATGAAATATAAAAAGTAAATTCTGCTTAGAAAGTCTCCAAAATAGAAGTGTTTAGAAGATAGGAGAATACAAGTGGAAGCATCATATATGACTGCCTTGCTATATAATTTTCTAGGTATTTTGGCTACTCTTGAAGAGCAGAAGTCTGTAAGAGATGGTTCTATTGTCTAACCAGGTGCGACCCCTCTTAGCTTCTGACAATTGTCAGCCTCAGATTTGTCAAGCGTGACAGACTTCAAAGCAAGCAATCCCTTATTTTATTTTGTAAGAAAAAAATAATCAGTCTTTGAGTTACAGTGTAACATTAAAGAATCATTAAAATATAAAGGCTTCAAAGAGAAATTATAATGCAAAAGCTGTGAGATTTTTTCCTGTTTGCTTTATTATAAAGCATATAAAGGAAGGGTTTTCAGCTGAAAATTAAAAAAACCTCACTGACTGGGTCTCAAGCGCAACTGATTTAACAAACTGTAGTGTCAGTTGCTCCCACCAAATAAGGAAAATGGGAGAGTAACTGAATAATTGTTTTACTGTTGTTACATGAGAGAAATAGGGTGTTTAATAACGGCAGATGAAAAATTTTCAGATGGATGTGTGATTTCTGTTTGTGAAGACAGAGAAGCACAGTAACCTAATGGAAGGTTGTAGAACCAGTATAAATGTGGCTTCTTGATCTGCTAGAGGAAGAAAAGTCTTTAATACGTTGGACAGTACCTGTGGCACCTGTATATCGTCTGATATTTACTGGTATAGCCTTTCTTTTCTTTTTCTCCTTAAGAACGTTCCTTCCTAAAAATATTTCTGTCATTTGTAATGGCTTCTGCTGCCTGCCTAGACTTTCCTCTGATAAACCTGCATTATTTTTCCCACTACCTGATAAAAGATTCTTCTCTGATTCCCATCCCCACAGGATAGCTGAAGTGAGTAGAATCTACTAGTGGCAGAAAATTCATGATACAGGGTGACTATCCTTTAAAAACATTTAGTTAAAGAGGTTTTCTGTCTGTGTTACACCACAAATGTGTTACTACTTCCCTTCATCTTCCTCTGTGGCAGAACAGAGCAAGCAGCAAATGATGGAATGGAAGAAGGCAATCATTCCTACACTATTTTCACTGTTTGTTTTTTTTTTTTTTTTTTCCCCCAAACTGAGATTAATATGCTGTGGGGAGATTAGAATGCTAAGTTATTTGTGGTGCATCTAAATGGAAGCAGCGATTCGGGTATCTGCTATATAAATGTGTCTGTGGGCCAGATTTGCTTAGCAAACCCACAGCTGTACTGCAGTAACACTCATTTTCTTCCTGTCTTCCCGGGCAGTCACATGAACAAAATATATGGTCTTTTCCATAATGTAGGTACAGCAGCCAATCTGGAATACTTCAGCAGATCTTGCAACAAACATCTGAGAGGGAAAACCTGGTATTGAGCCAACATTTTTCCTGGTAATCCTAATGAAAGAACATATGGCGATCTGAATTAAGATCATCCAGTTTCATCCAAACTTTGCTGAAGTAGGACAATATTTTCACCCAAATTTAGGTCACAAGTTGGCAGGTTGTGACCTTTTTTGTAATCAGGCAAACACACACATTCAGTGAGCAACAATCTTTTCAGAAATTCCAATTTCAAAGTTTGGATCAGTAATGGAAGATCCATCATTGCCTGGCTGCTCTGTTTGTACATGTGTAAGTGTGCCTTGAATTATTTTTATAACACTGCTTGCTGTAAAGAAATGATAACCTGCTTGTCAAGAACAGCATGTGTATAACATAAGAAATTAATCTCTTCATGCTGATTAAGTGTACTTTGTACCACTGATGCCTAGAAGAACTACTACATGACTCTTTAGAAATGCATTCTATACTCTTTTATATAAAGACATAAGATATACTCTTATATCTTCTATGAAGGGAGAAGAAAAAGAAAATATTTAAGATTACCAGTGGCAATTAACACTGTCTACTAAATAAAAGTAATATTTTTCAGAAGAAAAAATAGATTATGGAGTTATTATCTAGGTTAAAAATTGCATTCCAGAAATCCTTTGTAATGTACTTTCCTTCCCAAAGGGTTTAAAAATTAATACATCATTTGCTGTGTCAGTGTAGGTTTGTTCTTGTTGGCAAAAGAAAAGTCCTGAAAACAAAAAAGCAAAACTCCCAGTTACAATAAAATCTAACTTTTTAACCAACAACCTTCTGGAGGTGGTCTTAACATGACAGATCTAAACATTAAAGTCAACCAGCATTATAATGGGAATGTAATGGGCTTGACAACTGGTATTGCTTACTGGAGGCACTCACGTGTAATTTTAGTGTACAGCTGAACTGAGATAATTAAGTCTTAAAGGATTTATCCAAGAGTCTGGCATAATTCTTCATCCAACTGGAGTAACTTTACCTTTGATTTCTGATTTGTTGATGAACTTGTCCTTTTCATGGATTCTTCCAGACTGAGTGATCTTGAGGTTTCTGTCAATAAGGACACCTTCACTATACCTAGCAGCTTGGATTTACATAATCTGATTTTTAACATCTACATTACTGGAAGTCTCTGTTGAACAACAGATGAGATGGTGCACTTGTAAGGCAGCTGAGCTACAACTGGGTTCAGGAACTGCCTAACTGCCTAACAGAAAAACACTCCTACCACAGGATCTCCAGGGTGATGCTCAAATTTGTGCAGGAAAAATCCAACTTAGTGCCATTATGCTTCACATACAGTATCTTTTCTTGACAGTAATAAATGTTGGAACAAAACTCCTTACCTTATGTAGACAGTCATGGATGAGGGGAGGGAACGCGCTCATGACATCTTCTGTGTAAAGTCCAGAGCAGCACCCTGGCCCCAGGAAAGCAACATCCTTTCACAGGTGAGCATCCGCAGACAGACAAGGAATCTGTGGCTTCCATTTCTTTGTTTTTACTGTCACTGGTAATCATCACCCTGCCTGTTCTCATGAGAATTGGAGAGGTCCTTCTTCATGCAGGGGCTTCCCCATTATTGTCAGATTTTATTTACCCTCTGTTTTCCCAGAATTGTTCTGTGAAAGGGGTGGTGGGCAAGTGATGCTGGGCAGTGAGGAGATGCCCACCCTCTCTCAGGGCACTCACTGCCTGACATTAGACACATTTGCTTTGGCTCATGTGATACAGCTGATGCTGAATGGCTCCACAGCCCTACTCCTCAAAAAGTGCCAGAGGCCCCACCACAAGCAGTTTGCCATGAGCTGCACACTGGCACAGGCAGGCCCAGTCCCTGCCCCAAGGGACTGCAGTGACAGGGCTGTGCTGCAGCAGAGCCCTGTTGTGAAAGCTTGTTTGTCTCTGTGGAGGAATGACCAAACCCCATTATGCAATAGTGGCTTTTTGTTCCGTTTACTGTCTTTACTCCCCATTTGTTTCCATGGTAGCAATATGGAAAAATTAGGATTTGTAATGTAAAATCAAGGAAAGAGATAATTTTTTCCTGTCAGAAGCCAGTTTGTGATATAATGAAATATGTCTATGACAGCTAAACCTAAATCTGTTTCATAAAGAATAGACACATTTAGCAGAAATGTCAAAATCTGGAATTTTATTTCATTTGTTTCCTAATAGTCCCCTTCAGCTGGAGTTTATAGGAATTTTTTTTTTATATTTTTACGCTCCAGCACAGAGAAAATGCTTAGATATAAACCCATACATACTCAAAACAAGATGGTAATTTCATAGCAAAATCTTTTATTACTTTAAACTACATTGCAAATTAACTTAAGGTTATGTAACACCAGAACATACCACTCCTGTCTGGCACCCAACGAAACAGTTCTTAATATGCGTTCACATAGAGCCCTCCTGTGTTTGCTAGGCTGCATTACAACAGCCATTACATCTGACAGACAATTTATTGACCTACATCGGCAAGACTGAGCTCCAGAACGGAGTGCCAAGGCCCTGTCCTCTCACATTTACACAACATGGACTGTTGAATTCCACTTGCCAGATACTGTATCAAACTCCAAAAGGTGGTAAGTGAGGATCTATCACTAGCTCTGTCTTAGTTACACCACTTGTTAGTGATAGACATCATAGCTGTCAGTAATTTATCTGTTGTTATAAGTATTGCTTGTGATTTTTATAATAGAATTATAGAATGGCTGCTGTTGGAAGAGATTCACGATCACCTACTTAGAACCCCCTGGCCATGGGCAGAGACACTTTTCACCAGACCAGGTTGCTTAAATCCCCCACCCAACCTGGCTTTGAACACTTCCAGAGATGGGGCAGCCATAGCTTCTCTGGCAACCTGTTCCAGTGCCTCACCACTCTCAAAGGGAAAAAATTCTTAATCTCTAATTTAAACCTAGTATCTTTCAGTTTGAATCCATTCCCCCTTGTCCTGTCACTACAGGCCCTTGTTAAAAGTCCCTCTCCATCTTTCCTATAGGCTTCCTTCAGGTACTGGAAAGCCACAAGTTGCTCTAAAGCCTTCTCTTCTCCAGGCTGAAAAAATTCAATTCTCTCAACCTTTTCTCACGGGTGAGGTGCTCCATCCCTCTTGTCATCTTGGTGGCCTCTGCTCCAACAGGTCGTTGTCTTTCTTACGCTGGGGACCCCAGAGCTGGATGCAGCACTGTATGTGGGGTCTCACAATTGCTGAGCAGAGGTGCAGAGGACAGGTGCGAAAAGGAAGAGAGAACAGTGTAAAAAACGTCGGAGGTATAAAGCAAATGCATAGAAGCTGGGCATGACACTGTGCTCTGCAATACTGAAGGACAGAACAGCATGTAAGAAGCACATCTATTGCAAGGAAGACCTGGCATGAAGAACTGTAAGAAAATGCTACTTTGAGTTACCTTTCCTTCTCTGCAGGTCAATCTGTAGTCTTCATTGATTGATTATCTGTGCAGGGGAAGCAGATCTGCAAGTTCAGTAGTTGCTCTTTGTGAAGCAAGTTTAGAGACAAGAAGATACATTTTGCAGCTTAAAAGAAAGACTTTTTTAGTTGATTTACCCTATAATTCTTCAAAATAAAAGTGGAGACCTAACCCCATTTTTATAAATTAATATCTCACACTAAGAGTAAATATAAAGAACATGAATTTTACAAGGAGATTTTGATTCATTCAGATTGAAATTTTCCCACTAGTGTTTTCAGAGGATAGACATTAATGATAATTACATTTAAGATAATTCACTATGCTCATATGATTTTAACATATAAGAAACAGTTTAATTATGTGTCTTTGGACAGCCCAAGTATAGGATATTAATTTTTTTTTTTCCACAAAATACTAAACATTTTCTTTTCATGAGAAAAAAACCTCTGAGTTTTGTCCTACATGCACTACAGTAATAAAAACGGTCTATTCTGGAGTGGAAAATGAAGTTAGAGTTTTTTATCAAAATAAGTCACACAAAAGGAATGGTTGGATTATTTGAACTGAATGAATTTAAAGTATTCTGGTTTACAGGATTAAGGCAAAATACCAAGCTTTAATTAAGTATGGGAAAATGCATGTGACCTAGAAAGGACCACAGAAAAGGAAATCATGGTTGCTAAAGTTTATTTCAATATTTATTTCTATCTTTCAAGGGAAATTCATGAATGGGCCACAGCTAACTATTCTGAATGAACCAAGACATTTGCTCACTTCTAAGTGTTTGTCAACTCAAAAGGGCTGTTTACAATACAGTAATTTTTAACTACTACTGGCCTACTGGAAGGGAAATCTAAGCTCTTGTGGGAGAGTGACATGAAATGCCTAATGTTTGCCTAGGTTTTTACAGACTTTTTTTTTTCCCCCCTGGAAGGAAATGAATAAAAAGCTTTAAATACAGACAAGAGGCTACAGTTACGACTAGCAGGAACGCACTTTGTGAATGTCTTGTTTAGACCCTTCTAAACAGATTTCAAAAGTTTGGAATGACCAGTGAACCCAAACTGCACATCAGAGTGTGTCTGTATGAAGCAGCCCACCAAACTCTTAGAGCTTTGAATAGCACACAGAGGTGCTAGAGGTGTTTGATTTTTTTATTAGAGAATAGAAATTTCAGTCACTATAGTAACTTGAAGAAGATTTTCTCCACAGATGAAACAGATGAAACTTTAAAGGAGACTTTTGCTACCTTTACCTAGAGACTAAGAACTAATATACAGATGTAGTTCCCTGTAAAGAGTCTTTAGGTCACTGAATCAGATGGAATCCTGCTATCAAATTCTCCTTTAACATTTTAAAAACTAGGTCATTGCTATGTTTGAGAGTCAGACTCACCAGCTTTAACAGTGCTAAATGAACTGGAAGGGTTATTTTCTTTACTTCTGATGTTAACACAGTGAACAATAGAGCTTCACTTCTCAGTCACTGAGCTGCCCATGGAACAGAGTTCAGTACCTTGGGAGGCCTTCAGCTGCACCCCCACGTGGCTGCCTCACCAGTTTTGATAATCAGGCCATTGTAAAGGAGTTTGGACTGTTGCAGACATGTACTGCAGTAGCGTGATAATAGAGGATGTAAATAACAATTCCAAGTGAGAACTGACTCCTCTACAGGGGGAAATAGCTTTTGGTATTATCTAACCAATGGTGTCATGAGGTAGGATGTTCAGATACGTGACCAAAGCAATTAATCTCAGAAAACATTTTATGCTGAGGAATAAAACATTGGGAGAATGCAGCAGATGTTTCCATTAACTCCATGCTGCCATGTGAAAAACAAAACCTAACAACTGGAACTGCTCTGTATTGTGTCTCATCCATAGTTCTAATGAAGAGAGCACTGTGTAGCAGCTTCTGTCCAGGCTTGCATTCCTGGCTCTACCTAGGAGGCTAGAAGATCTACACAATAATCTTCTGAAGCAGACTAAAGAAAAAAATGTGGAAAAAGGTTAAGTCAATTAAAAACAAATAAAAAAGATATCCCTTCTCTGTAAATCTTGCTTCAGGTGTGCAAAACTGTGCTGTCCATAAGTGAACAAAAGCTTGTTGATATCCTTGAATAAGGACAGCCTTATGGATTCATTGGGTATTAGTGATCTCACTTCCTTGTTCATGGGTATAGAGTAGAAGCTGGCACCTGGAAAAACCAGTCATTATGAAATTTGGTAATCCTACAGAAAAGTGGAAAAAAATCTAATTATGCTTTCAAAGCTGATAAAAATTGTTACCTTTTCCTGCCTCTGTTTTGGGATCTATTTCAAACAGTATTTCAGTGAAAAATTGAAGGATACGTGTTCATGTCAAGTTATGAATGCCTCTTGATTTGAGGAGCAATGCCACATGTCATTCCATGAGGCACTGAGCATCTTGTTGATTAACTGCTGCAAAGCAATGGAAGATCCATCAAAAGCCATTAACACTGTGGGGGTTCTGTGGGAGGAATAGCTGGCTTTCTACCAGGAGAATCTGATGTGAGTGGAGAACTATTCAGAAAGAAGAGAGAACGAAGAAAAAAACAGGAGACGTTTTCAGAGGTTCTGGAATTGCAAAGCTGGAGCAGAAAAGGCGTCACCTGTTTAAATTATGTATATGGTCTATCTTGAGCAAGTTACTTCATCAACAGAAAGAGAAGCTAAAGTAAAGCTATGATTACACATTTGTGATGTGGTACTTCAAATATCTTAAGCAATTCATGCCCGCATCATATATTCCTGCCTCCTCTTTGTGCAGGTGTGACTGCTTGGTAAATTGCCAGAGGGAACAGAGACAGCTAGGAAGAGCTTAGCCAACAAACTGTGAGCCTAGCCCAGTAACAAATTGGCACCCAGAAGGAGTCAAGGTGATACCAGAAGTGGTTTTGTGGTGGGATCCCAGTCTCAGAACGGAAATTTTTTGCTCCAAAGGTCATATTTCCAAGACCTAGCAACCAGCAGAATGAAGATATTTTTAATTAGAACAGGTTGTCAGGGCTGTGGAATTGTCACCACTGGAAAATAAAAAATTAGTAACAACTTCTCTGAGACCACCAAAACAAGCTCTACAAGCATTTGTGAAGGGTGGGTCAGGCACTGGGAGTGCATACAACCATCAGGTATGGAAGCAAATTATCACCACTTGCTGATGCAGTGGCTGAGAAGATGAGGAAGTATCAAGGAACAAGAGGTGATAAATGCCAAAAATACTGAGTTGGTCAGATTCCCATCAGAGCACGTGGGAAGTGGTATGGTGGCAATTATCCAGCCTTGGGTTCTCAAAAACCCAATAGGAATAGGTGACTCAACTCTCCTCCAGAAGAGCTTTTTTCACATCTGTAAATACTGTACATTTATTTGTGAGTCATGCACTAACTATTGCATAAAATTAATTGGACTTTAAATAAATTACAATCTGAGTCTTGTCGTGACTGAGGGAAATTGATTCTTTTTAGAAGCAATGGAGACCAGGGCAATAGCAGGTAGGGACCCAAAGCATCTTGATAATCACGATGCATCATCTTACTACTTACTGACAAAATCAACCTGCCTTACCTATGTGGTCAGGCCACCTTACTTAACCTTTAGTAGGAGCATATAAATTATGTATGTTCAACAAATAGCGTGGAAGGCATTATGAATGATTCACACTGGCTCATCCTGCCAGAACACCCTCCTCCTCCCTCATGTCCATTGAATCTGGAAAGCCAAGTAGACATTACCACCTTCCCCCTAGTTGGGATATTTATAATGCCTCTCTCTTTATTCTCTGACATTTAACAAAAGGCATGCTTACACTGCAGTCCTCTACTATTTAATTAAAGACAATCAGTAGGGAGATACAAATCTACAGAAAACCAGTCTTTATTAATTTTCCTTTCCTCTGAGTTATTTGTTCGCTTTCTGCCACATCCATAAAGACAACAATGTCTGAAAGACAAATGAGTTATATGGATTTAATGCTGAAGACATTCAAGAAAGATACCAGAGCACTCAGGTGCTGGCACTGGGCTGGAGTGAACACAGAGCACATTTTTGTGTATATATGGGCCCAGAATTTGTCTGACCTAATTGTACATTAGACCATTAGTGATGGCCCAGTCTGTCTGGGAGACGAAATATGCAGATCCCTCACCCTTCCTCCCAGATAATTTCCTCAGCATGGTGGTGGAGTTGTAGTTACGACTCCAATTTCAGACACTTATAAATTACAAGGCAGAACTTTCCATGTTCTGCTGCCATAAAAAGGGAACCAGACAGAGGTGAGAAATCCAGATCTAGGAAAACTTAAATACACCTTCCAGATCCACTGGAGTAGCAGATAGGATTCGGCAGCTGATTTAAAGTACATTTCGCTGCAATCAGTCCCGACTTTCTGAAAGAAGATAACATATTTATAGAAAAGTTAGAGTTTCATACTAGTTTGATAGTTTCATATAACTAACAACAGCTCTCTGAAGGATACCCAGGCTGTCCTGATGTGTGTGTCCTGGTTGTGGGGGGACCTAGCCATAATGGTGGAGGGTGCTGTCTCCAGCTGCTCGCCTCCAGCCTTTAGCCAGAGGTTATCCCCATGAAGTTTCACACAGGTGCTTTTAAACCTATTTAAGACAAATAAATTGTAAGGTTTATGCACCTTGTTTCTCATAGCTTGATTCCTTTGGTCGCAGTGGTGCACGCCAAGAAATGCTTAGATAAAAGACAGAAATTCTCTGCAAGGTGTAGTGATGGGCAGATGAGGACTGGCTAATGATCAATGACTTCTACCAATACAGCTATTTACAGAGTTCACATCTTTGTCACTCCAACTACTATCCCTGTAAGGTTTTTTTCACATTGTACCTGGTCATTTTTCACCAAATTCTAATTCACAGCCAAGCACCAGATGCTGCGATATGATCTTTCCCAGATGCAAAAATCTCAAGAGGTTCCATGCCTACAAAATAAAAGCTACTCAAGAATATCCTATTTCACTTAATACTAGTCTTGGAAATTTTTCGTCTGGTCATTCCAGTATAAAGTGTAACCAGACAGTGCACATGTGCAGTTTCACTAGTAAGTGAACAGATATTTACAACCCAGGGAACAGAGCAGTCCAGAAACCCTAGAAAAAACAAACACACAAACTAGTCATTAGTTTGGTGTTTCAGAACAACAGTCTGAAGATTATTCTGTCATTTAACACTGCTGTCTAGGATTTAATTTTCCCAGATAACACAATTTTTGAAAGGCACTGCAGCAAGCTCATAGTTATATGGCCAGATCTATCCTGGCTTACATTACAAAGGAAAGAAAACACAGACGTGATGACACAGGAATCTTTCCGATCATAGCTTCCTCTGCTTTATACCTGCTACCACTGAGTGCTTGCCAAAACCCTTTTTTGTGTATGTATTATGCAAGACTCGCTATTTTCTCCCATTACTCCCATGACAACTCATCTGCTTTTGAAAGCAGAAAACCTCTCCACAACTTTTTTCCCTATTTTGATAGGGAACAGACAGAATAATAGTATTTAGGATTTAGTGGGGATTTTCCACCATCTGCAGGAGATGATAACCTCTCAAGTGCAATGGAAGAACCAAAGTCAGAAAATTAAGTGTCCATGTCATCAAGGGAATGTGGGAGAGGGAAAAGGAAGGGAAAGCAATTCAGACTTGTGAGTTTTATGACTACCTAGAGTAAAACAAATCATGTAAATATTCTTCTTTTCCCAGTTTGATGTAGAAACTTGTAAAGCCCTGATTCCTGTAAACGGTATGGACTTTCAGAGAATCACAGAATACTGAATTGGAAGGGACCCATAAGGTTCATTTCAATGACTTCTGGGCTCTGTGAAGTTCTGCAAATTTAACCAGCTTCTTGCTTTGCTTTCTCTCTCCTGTGTTGATAAATACCTCACATATTCAGATTGGAATAAAATAATGATGTCCAAGTTTGGAGAATAAATACCTTCCTAGTCTCCGTGACTGATCTCCTGTTTTTCAGGGATGTTTCACATTAACAAAACTAAGGCATCAAGAAAGCTGGACAACGGAGCAATAATAGCACCTTCTGCATCAGATCGCTGTGCCAGCCCTGCCAGAGACACTCTTGTTTTGACCCATGCTGAGTCAGATCGTGCCTCAGCAGAACTGCCTCTGGAGGATTCCTGAAGGCAGGGCACGCAGGGCTGCCCAGACTTTGGCCTCTGAGTTGTGCACTACTAAAAAAAAAGGCCTCCTTTTGAAAACCCTGAGAAACACAGGTCTTGCTCATTCCTGTTCTGTGCTGTGTCTGGTTCTGGGCTCCTCATCACAAGAAAGACAGGGAGCTACTGGAGCGGGTCCAGCAGAGGCCACAAACACCAAGTATCTCGCTTATGAGGAGAGACTGTGGGAGCTGGGCCTGTCTAGGGAGCTGAGAGGGGATCTCGTCAATACATATAAATATCTCAAGGGAGGGTGTCAAGAGGATGGTGCCAGGCTCTTTTCTGTGGCGCTTAGCGACAGGACGACGAGTGATGGCCACAAAATAAAATGCAGGAAGTTTCACCTCAACATGAGGAAGAACTTCTTCACACTGAAGGTGGCAGAGCGCTGGAACAGGCTGCCCAGGGAGGTCGTAGAGCCTCCCTCTCTGGAGACATTCAAAACCCACCCGGGACGCGTTCCTGTGTCACCTACTTTAGGTGACGCTGTTTGGCAGGAGGGGCGGAGCAGATGATCTCCCTTCCAAGCCTAACGATTCTGGGCCTCTGTGTGATTCCGTTTTTTAAAAGCCTTCTATCGGCCTAGCACACGACGGGGAGGTGCCGGCCGGCACCGGCGCACGGCACAGCTCAGCGCTCCGCACCCCTGCCCGCACCGGCCGCAGGGTTACCTCCGCGCCCGGGGCCGGCCCGCGGCACTCGGGGCACTCGGGGCACTCGGGGCACTCGGGGCACTCGGGGCACTCGGGGCACTCNGCCGCAGCGGTCCCCCCGCGCCCGGGGCCGGCCCGCGGCACTCGGGGCACTCGGGGCACTCGGGGCACTCGGGGCACTCCGGCCGCGGCGCAGGCGCGGGGAGCAGGCGGGGCCCGGGCCGCTCCTCCCGCTGCTCCCGGTGCCCGTGAGCCCTGCGCCGTTCCGTAGCCGCAGCGCAGGGCGGCGGAGGGGCGCGGCCGAGCCCGGCCCGCCGCGCTGGCGAGATGGCGGCGCAGAAGATTAACGAGGCGCTGGAGCACATCGCGAAAGCGGAGAAATAGTGAGCGAAGGGCAGAGGGGCGAAGGGTGCGGGCTGAGGGGAGCTGACGAGCGGCTGCCAGCTCGGCACCCGCGCTGTCCGGGCCGCCCAGCGCTCCTGCCCGATGGAGGCGCCGTGTCCCCTCCTGGCCTGGCAGGGGGGCTGAGGAGACTCCCTGTGCCGGGCAGCGGCACATCGGGAGAGGAGGGGGAAGGCGGCGGGGCCGCGGCCGCCGGCGCGGAGGGAGTGGGGGGCACGGCTGCTCGGCCCCTCCTCTCCCGATGTGGGCTGGGGGGCTGGGTGCTGCAGAGGGCCTGCTGCCCCGAATAGGGACGGTAAAGCGGCCCCAAGACTCAGCAGGGTGGTCGGTGAGGCGGTGCAGCTCAGAGGCCTGGAGCCTGAGCAGTTTGCTTTAGGGCCGTGTGGCCTTTATTGGTCCCACCCTGACGGCAGAGTGAGGGCTGTCACTTCTGCCCTACTGCTAAAGTTAGTGGGAGGAAGACAGGTCAGAGATTCAGTTAGGTTGGAAAAAGTTTCTGAGATGATCAAATCTAACCTGTGACCCAACACCACTCTGTCAACTAGAGCAGGGCAGTGAGTGCCACATCCAGTCTCCTTAAACACCTCTGGGGATGGTGACTATTATTGGGGAGCCCATTCCAATATCTAATAACCCTTTCTGTGAAGAATTTCTTCCAAATGTCCATCCTGAACCTCCCCTGGCACATCTTAAAGCCATAGAAAAGTGGGAGAAAAGGGTTATGAAGACTGTTGGATAAAAGGGCTTGATTTTGCTGAGATGATGTGTGTTTACTTCCTGCCCGTGAGAAATGTGTGATTGGTGCTTCTTAGGTGGCTTCAAAGGCATGTACTTAGGTTTATCTTGGAGAGCTTAACATCTATGATAGTCTGTTAGTGTGTATTTTGACACTGAATATAGCCATTTTGCTTGTGAGTCTGAATTGCAGAGTACAGTGTAGATATAATAGAGCTGACTAATCCTAATAAGGATGCCATATTTTTAGTGATAGTGACAAGCCCTCTGGAAATCATGGATCAGATGTATAAACTGGCATCATAAAGGGAAAATTTTGAAACTGAAAAAAACCCAGCATATCTTACTCAAGTTACTTGACCGAAAGTGCCCTTCTTTATCTGGAGAGCACTTGAAATAAAAGGCACTGAGACCTCAATTGTATGTAGATCAAGTGCATTGTGTGTTTCAGCTTGATGCGTTTGAGACTCTGACTGTGACAAAAATAACAGAATATAAAGGCTTGTGTTACAGTTACGCACTGTGGTCATCATCCAAGAAAGACAAGACCACATTAGGATCCATGTGCCACTGTTTTGCCAAGTAAAGAATGTATTGCATATGATGTGTTGGCCTACAACAAATATGCATGTGGACTGTAAAGTTATGGTAATCTTTTCTTTTAGAAATGAGGAAATCAGCATGCTGAGTTCCAAATTACTTAATGATTCACCTAATTTTCCAATGTTCATTTTCCCCTGTGTATCTATGCCTGTGTGTGGCACCTGTTAGTGTCATGATCTATTGTAGACATATAAATGACATAAGTCTTTGTTTTGGTAAGTAAATTCTTTTACTTGTGTATGCATTGGAGAGTTTTTGATAATTTTCAGAAGCAAAAACAAAAACAAAAAAAACACCCAAACCAAAAAACCTCCTCTAGAGGAATGCTGGAAACTTCCTGATGTGTGAAAAAAAAATATTGTCCAGTATTGTGGTATTAGAAATCTGGAGATACCATGTTGGTGTAGGAGGAAGTATTTTTCTTCTGCAGACCTCTTACTGCTGAGAAGATGGACTTGGGAAGACTCTCTGGAAACAGTAGAAGCATGTTAGCGTGAGGGTTGTAACTGTGGGAGATAATTGCAGTGCTTTATGCAATTCATAACAGTGCTGGCATTTGTCATTATGGAAGTGATGCCACCATAGTGTTGGCACAGGTAATTGTTCATTTCCAGGGGTATCCTAAAGTTTGAAATGTATCTGAAGTGCCTTGATGGTAAAACGTAAAATCTTTATTAATTGTTTCTTGTGTTTTAGCCTGAAAACTGGATTCTTAAAGTGGAAACCAGATTATGACAGTGCAGCTACTGAATATGGGAAAGCAGGTATGTGTGGCTGTCAATATGGCCATATATATTTCAAAGTACTCATCAAGCTTAGTCCCTGATAATGTTTTACATATTTTTATTGCAGTGTTGTACAAGTAAAATTATTGTGAAGACTAAATGTAAGATGAAACAACAACAAAAAAATCCTCTTGGTAGTACTGTAAAATAAATTTCAAGTTGTACTTGGAGATCTAGAACAGTTTCCAAAACCAATTTTTTTTTCCAAGCTCCAACTTCTATTTTTTTATATTCCTATATGTGACAAAAATAAAGCTTTCGTTCCTTCTTTCACTTGTCCACCCCCAAATCCTGTGACTTTATCTACAAAACAACAGACGTTCAAGCTGGTTTTAAAATTTTGCTTTATCATCATCTTATGAAATATGTCCTGTCAAAGACTGCGTCAGTAAGGTGAGACGCTGCCAGATTGGTTTCTTTTTTTCAGGCACAGTAAGGTCTCGTTCCTCCCTTTTTCTGATGCCAAGTGACACACTGAACATAAAATCCTTACTAGTTGATTTCTTTTTGTTCTTAAGCATTTTCTTCTTTCTCATAGTAGTAATTTGTCATGGTCTTTCAGCTTCTTACTCTAGGCATTCCTACTTATTCACCTAACACTGAATACAAAAATACAAACTCGGAGGAACAACTGGAGCATTTATAAATTGAAATTTATTTTAAATCTTACTTTATATTTTATTAGTTAAATGAGATGGAAATACATATTTGTACCCTGAAATGATTGTGCTGACAAAGTTATGGGTATGCTTTGTTGGTGGCACATTTCTGACTTTGTATAATTCCTAATGATGATATAAACACACATTTCTCCATTTCTGTAATTAAAATACAGCATGAGTGCCTCTCAAAGCCCAACTAAACACATTGAGAGCTGTGTATGATACTGTGGATGTGTATGTATGGAAGTGGTGTTGATAATAAATGTCTTTAACGGTAACTAAGTAATTAATGAAACAAGGAGAACTGTCTGGGATTTTGGGGAAGACCTTGGTAAACTGTAGCCATGCATTTAAAGAGCCTGTTTGCGTCTTTAGGTAGCTAAACTCTCGAACAGCAGTGGTAAAAAAGAAGACAATGTCAAGTTGTAAATAAAATCCCTGTTTGCTTTCTTGCAGCTGTTGCTTTTAAGAATGCCAAGCAGTTTGACCAGGCAAGGGAAGCCTGTTTACGGGAGGCTGAGGCACATGAGAACAACAAAGCGTATCTTTTCATTGACTGAGATTCTTTCTTTCTAAGAAACTAACTAGTTGCTACTTAGATTGGAGTAATGGGGCTTGGTAGCAGGTTATTTAATATATTTGCACATTTTTTCAGTGTAATAGAATTGCTTTCCAAAAGTCTGTTCCTGTGTGCTCTGAGTGGGAAAACTAAAGAACTGTTGGTGAGAAAGTTCATGTTTTCCCAAATAACAGGTGACAGGTGCCTGAGATACCTAGGCACTGCTTCAGAAATGTAACTGTTTTTTAATTAGCTACTAATGCATAGTATAAACTAAATGAAACTGTCATTATTACAGTACTTGTAGTACTATTTAATAAGCAAGAACATATTTTAAGTAAATACTGAACATATTTTTGCAACTTTATATGTAGCTATACATTGGTATATTGCATTTATTCTGTCCTTAGAATTATTTATTTTTGACAACTTGCCTGCAGCTGTAATAGGTTCAATTTGCCTTTATGGGGTTCCTTGCTTTGAAATTAGTAGTTGTGTAAGATTTTGTACATTAGTGTTTTTCTTGCATTATATTTTTGTGGCTTTTGTCCTTGACTTCAGCAATTTTCTGTCCAGTCTCTTTCATGCAGCCAAGTAAGTACAGAAGTGCTAAGTAATCTGAAACAGATTTTTTAACTTACAGTACAAGCATGAACTGTCATTTTGATCTCAGTGTAGTAAGTGTTCTGAATCAAGTAACTTTGCTGCTTAAAAAGTAGTTCAATGGAAGTGTGAGCTAGGAAAGTCTGAAAACCCATAATGGCTACCTGAAGACATGATGATTTTGGCATTCTTCAGCATCTTTGGATAGCAAATATTTTTCTTAGATGAACTTCTCATAATTTTAAAATTCTACACTGTTGAGCTAATTAAGAAATTTTTTAATTAAGGAGTACTTCAGAGATGACAATAGTCCAAATACTGCCTGGGGATCAGGTTAGAATAGATTTTTACCGGGGAGTGTGGTTGAATTTTGTGGAAGATAAAGTTTCATGTGTGCTGTGTCATTAAATAAAACACTTGAAACATCCTCAAAGCATTAAATATTAACAATGAAGATGTTAGATAGTCAATGCATGTTAAATTTTGTTTCATAACTACAGCTTGTTGTACTACACCATCTCTAACCAAATCGTACATTTTTTTTCCCTACAGAGCTTATGAACAAGCTGGCATGATGCTAAAGGTATTCTCATTTACTAGTTTTTATTTTTAAGTTCTATTTTATAATGACAAATACTGTGCACTGAACCATTTTACAAATATATGTAGGCAAATTGCAGATTCAAGTGAAAGTTTTTTGTTGACTTGTAGTCCCCACCTCTACCTTCAGTAGGTTAGGAAAGCAACATTTGTATTTGGGGGGAAAATAGTTTTCCTTTTGTAGAAGGAAAGAAGACTTCCTCATGTCAGAGGGTAACAGATGAGTGGTGCTGCTTTTACTCTTAACTACCACAAGTTCATGGCTTACCCAAAAGTTTAGTACTTAAAGGTGAATTTTATGGAGTTGTGGTCAACTTTCACTAATCTTACAAGTTTGTAAATAAAAACTGGAATCTAAGTAAATAAGTTATTGCAATTTTCTTTGATTTGTGCCCATGCACATAAGCTCCTTTCCTCACCACAGCGTTTCTGTGCCTATTGCCTTGTAGGAGATGCAGAGGCTCCCTGAAGCAGTTCAGCTGATCGAGAAAGCCAGTATGATGTACCTGGAGAATGGGACACCAGACACAGCAGCCATTGCACTGGAACGGGCTGGAAAGTGAGTCTGACTTATTGGTGGCTAGAATCTGTGCAGGGCATGGGTATGTCTGTGGTTTTCTTTTATGTCTTTTTGATGCTTTCAGGTAAAAAATATTTTCCTTTTATCTGAAGAGAAAGTATTGATGTTTGTTACAGGTTAATAGAAAATGTGAGTCCCGAGAAAGCTGTGCAGCTCTATCAGCAAGCAGCATCAGTGTTTGAAGTAAGTGGGGGATTTTTGTGGGTGTTTTTGGTTTGTTTTGTTGTTTTTTTCCTTTCAGCTATAAAATAAAGAAAAAGCCTAAGATTAGGTTCTAAATTATGTTTCCTTCATTTTACATCAGTGGCTGAGTAATGAAGCTGAAGGCTTCTCATGCTGTAGAGAAGGAGATGACAAAAGTTGCCTTTTTCTCAGTTTAGGACTTGACAGAATCTGAATTTTGTAGTTCAAGTGTTCTGCCTCTTGTTGGGCAGCACAGAGGGTAGAGAATGTGTCTGCTGTTGAGTACTGGAACCCAAAATATTTGAAATCCCTGAAGGCACAGAGGAAAAGATTTTGCTTAGTGCTCCACCCATTCCATGAGCCAATGATTTGCCTTTTTGCAAGTGGCTTTGATGTACTTCTCTATCGTCAGTTGCCATGGGTTTCCAGATTAGCAAATATGCATTGACATTCCTCTGCTGAGCAGTTCCGTGCTGGCTGTGGAACTTGGGAGCACCAATACACTTCATGTTTCCCCTGAGCATGTCAGCTGCTGATCTAATAACTAACAGTTCTTCTAAGTTACAGGTGACACATTTAGATTAAGGTCTAGTGGTCTTAATTCTGTCCAAATGAAATATGAATGTGTGAATTCTTTTTTTCTTCTCTAGAATGAAGAACGTTTACGACAGGCATTAGAAATGCTAGGGAAGGCATCAAGACTCTTGGTCAGAGGACGCAGGTATAGCTTTATCCGTTTTTGTTCTTTTAATGTAATTGAATCTTAAAATCTGTTTTTGACTGTGGTTTTTTATGTTATTTGGTTTATTCACTATTAATTCTTGTTTGAGACTCGCTTCAAACTAAGATCCAGTTTTTGTGGGATATGCCATGTTCATCCAGGAACCACCTGTTTCGTGTTCCGGGATGGGAGAATGTGAGCTGAGAATGTTTGCTCTGTGAGAACACCAGTTTTCATTAATTCTTAAACCACTTCAGGATTTTTTTTTGTTGTTTTTTCCAACATTAATGTATAGAAAGTACTTGAAAGTCTTCTATAGCTGTGGGATACAAAACAGAGGAATTAAGACTGACCTGATGAAAGGGATCTACAGCAGTCTGATTCTGGACTTCTTAAAGAAGAGTGAACCTTGGAGTCTCAGTGAGACAAGTTTAATTGTAAATTGCTTACACCAAACTTGACCTTCAGTTCATCATAGACTTGCTTCACTGAAACATTTAAGTCCTTTAAAAACTGTATTGCTAGTTCATGGATATCAGACTTACTGGTAGCTTATAGTAACTTCAGGACATATAGAAATGTGCTAGTGCATGTAACAAAGCATTCATCTTGTACAATGTTACAAAAGCCAAGGTTTCTCTGAATAAACACCAGAGATGTTCTTAGCATGTACACAAAAGGAATTGCTGACTATAATTTTACCTACTCTGTTAGTAAGATCTGCTGCTGATTTTTAGTTGTGTTGCTGTTTATTCCAGTACTTGCCACTGTATTAATTAAACACTTTGTAATTAGCCTTGGGTTCATTGTGTTGTATTTCTGGCACTGATACTCTTGGTTTTTTGGTTTTTAGATTAGATGAGGCTGCACTGTCTCTTCAAAAGGAAAAAAGTATTTATAAGGAAATTGAAAACTACCCCACTTGCTATAAGGTAAATTCTGAGACAGCTTCTGATAATATATTTCAATGTTTTTATTTTTGTTGTTACTGACATCTGTCAGATGATGGGTACCTCTTGATTAAGCGATAAGTTTCTTGCTAAATGACGAGAGTTTGTGGTCGTGGTGTTTCCCCAAACTTTAGCTGTGACCAAATCATGTAAAAATAAAGATGTTGTAAAAAAAAATCTACAAAAACTGTTATTTGGGACAACAATCCATTAAAATGTTATAGGAGATAACCTATTTCGTACCAGCTGAGGAGACGGTTCTCTGCTTTTTCACTAGACTATTCCGACTCACTCGTGTCAGTTTCTTAGGATGATTGTGGATTGTAATGACCTTTCTCATACCAGATAATACCAGCCTACTATTTTTCTCATATTTTACTGTTAATTTCTAAAGAATGATAAGGCTTACTTTTTTTTTCTTTAGAAAACTATTGCCCAGGTCTTAGTTCATCTTCATAGAAATGATTATGTTGCTGCAGAAAGATGTGTGAGGGAAAGCTACAGGTAAGTCTACTTTGTGTTCTCTAATTTTAAACTGAATGTTTCACTAGTGTGGATCTATCTTGCTTGACATTGTTCTTCTATACATTTTTAACCTGCACTTCTGTTGACTTACAGTACAGTGATAATGTTCCCTGGTGTGTGGCTATCAGGAATCTTTTTCACACATAAGAGATTTAGCTGCAATGGCTACAGTGATTCTTCTTAACAAACCTAAAATACAAAGTCATAAAGAACTAGTTACATGTGATGGGAAATGAGATGGAAATTAAAAGTTCTTACCATGTTACAGGAGAAAATTTTGGGTTAGTGTTTAACCCTGGCAATTCTTCATTTCAGTTTTCATTGCATTTCAGTAGGAAAATCTCAAAACAACATGTTTTTACTTAAACTGTGTTTTTAGTGAAATGAACGTATGTGTAAGTTAAATGGACTACCTTTAGAAACAATCTTTCAAGGTCAGTCTTCAAACATCTTGCTTATGTTTTCCAAATCTCCAGTTTTATATACAGAAACTTGTGACAGAATTTTTCTGTATGTAAAGTGGAGAAAGAGTTTATTGACTAATTAGAAAAAAATAAAAATACTAAAAATCTAACATTACTGTTTTGTCTTGACTATGATTGTGGTCTTACTTGCAGTGTGGAAACTAATATTACTTAAAGTTTAATTTTTATGGATATGATTCATGTACCTGAAGAAATAAACTCTTAATTTCCTTCAGTATACCAGGATTTAATGGAAGTGAAGACTGTGCAGCACTGGAGCAACTTTTAGAAGGATATGATCAGCAAGATCAGGATCAAGTTTCTGAAGTCTGTAATTCTCCACTCTTCAAATACATGGATAATGATGTAAGTAGGCAGATCCTGTGATCGGGGGTTTTTTTTGTCAGGTTAAGAGGGTGGGTTTTTTTCCTAGTGAGGAAAATAAGAAGAGCACAGTCCATGTATTTTCTGTGACTTCCTGTCTTGCTGCCCTTTGCCTGTGAGCTTCTTGCATTCTTTTACTTTGCCTGCCAGTGATGGTGCTGCCTACCTTTCAGATGGTGTGAGGGATTAGGTGAAAGAACAACTTGTTAAGGATTTGCTGAGTTTGTTTAATGAGTTGACCAAAATTCAGTCCTCTTCTGCTTGCTTCCTTAAGGGCAAGAACAGTTTGCTGCTTCTGCTTTTTCTCAGAAATACCATGCAGCAGATAAATGTGCATAAACACAAACAGAGCATGATGCTACAAGATGGCATCATTGAATGTTTTTTTCCATTGCTTATTCTTAGCAAGGTATAGACTTATATTCTATATTCAGGATAGTTGAGAAGAGTTGAGAAAGTAATTGCATCTCCCCACCATTTTTTATTTAATTGAATTTGTAAATTGTAGGAAGTATAAGATTGGAAAGGTGTGAAGTAATGGAAACATCCATCCCTGCCAATCCTTGTAGCAGTATTGGTTAATTTTAATTCATTGAATAGTAAAAATTAAGTCACTAGTCTTGCTGAACAACACTTGTAAGACTGTTTACATGATCTAATGCTAGATAATGTGTGAAAAGCTACATACTGGAATTATTTCTTTTCTACATAAAGCTTGAACCAAAGGAGCTATGTAGATGATTTATTCAATAATAAGCAGCACCAATACAGATCTCATATCCCATTCTCAGAGTATTTGAGAGAGAGAAAAATGAGCCAATGTTATGTTTATTCCAAGCTGGAAAAATATACCCTGAGAGCATCACCACTCTGTTTCCGTACTGAATGTTGCCTGCTTGCTTTTTGTGAGCATTAGTCAAGTCTATGATAGCACAGAAATTAAATTTGCCTTGTTATTGTTAGTATGCCAAGCTTGGTCTTACCTTGGTGGTGCCAGGAGGTGGAATCAAGAAGAAATCGCCAAACGCTGCCCAAGACAAAGCCAGAGGACCAGCTGCAGTGGGCTCTCATGCTGATGAGGAAGAGGATGAATATTCTGGTGGACTATGCTAGCTACAGACTAGGTTGTCATAAATATCTGACTGACCTGTGATGTTGAACATATCCAAAGGTACCAGATTTACCAGAGCTTCATTGCAATTGTGATATGGGAATCCTAATATTAATGTGGCAGCTTCTGGGTGCAATGCAGGAGAAAAAGCATGATTGTACCCATCATCTTGAAACATCTTTGGACTTCATCTCTTACCTGGCAGGAGCTTTGTTAGGGTCCTGCCCTCAGCTGATGGGAAAAAATTGAGAAGAGTTTTTAGTAAAAGCACAGTTTAAAAGAAACCAAAACCTCCGAAGCACTGAGGGAGAGTGGTACAAAATTTTCAATGCTGTATTTCAACAGCTCACACTTTTGGTCCCAGTAAGATGTTTGCAGTTGTTTTCAGAGTTACATGTATGATCATTCATCTAGCTATTTATCTCCTGTTTAAAACCATTTAAGGCAGACTGTACCAGGCAGGATTTTTATTTGTGTAAGCACTAGGGGGAGCATTCAGTTAATTTTCAACATGTTTTTACTTCACTGGGGAGTATTATTTTAATACCTTATTTTTTAAAGCATCTACATGAGTGTGAAAAACCTGTTGTCAGCTAGGTTGAAGTTATCTTGCAAGCTTAAAAATTCACATCTGCCTTTCCTCAAAAGAAATTTATTGACCTGAAGTACTTGGAAGTAAATGTGTCCATAATGTTTGTAATGTGCACCTTAGAAAACGAAGGAGTGAACAACCATTCTTAGCAGTGTTTTTGAAGTGTGCCATAACCAAAAAAGAAACTGAAGTTAGCAGGTAATGTGCACTGAATATGAATTTCTGAAGACAAATGTTTAATAAAATTTAGGTGGAATGTTTCAGTGATAAGTTCGAGTTTGTGAGCATCCTGGGTGTTTGTTTGCTAATTAGTGTGCTAGTCTGTGAAGACATTTGATTCTTTCATATTTTCAAAGCATTGAACAGATATCTCCTATAAGTGACATTTTTCAAACTAGCTTATTTAGAATCCAACATTACCAAATTTTAATGCATCTTATTTCTATTTGATTTCAAATCATCATGTGTTTTGCAAGCTCCTTTGGTGTCCTAAATTTGTTTCACCATTTTATGGTTATAAGCTGGTAAGTCTAGAATTTGTACCTGTGGCTTGTTTCTTCAGCAGGACCTAAGCAAGGTCTGCACAGGAGTGACATCACTTGGAATCCAGCAGGCTTTTGTATGTTATGCCCAAAGCTCTGTAAACAAGAGATCAAAAGCACAGTCCAAAGTGTTGGGATAGTTTCTGCCATATTAAGGACTTTAATGTCATCAAAGATATCAAGCATATGTCTGACAAAATTGCGTCAGGCATAATTGTGATGAAGGTTTAAATTTTAGCGGACTAATGTTCACTTTCCTTGGGGTGAATAGCACTCACTAACATTGAAATGGGAGCTCAAACTGCAGCATAATTTGTTGTCATGTTAGAAAGTCACATTATTTAATTTAACGGGTGTTCAGAAACCGATTTTGTGTCTTTGTCTTGTGTAATAACCATGAGTTTTAAAGCTATTTAAGATGCACCTGTAGTTCTTCGCTATCTGATGGGTAATTTCCCTTTGTTATCGATGATGTATATAAAGTTTTGGCTCTGTGAAATTTTAGGAAGTGAGTTGCTTTTCTCTGAGAATGCCTGCAGGCATACATGAAAGATGGTTTTGAAGACTTTCTTGGAATTCTAGAACTCTTCTAGAATTTTCGCTGTTGGAGGAGCTCACTTCAGTTTAACTGAATTTTAACTTCTGCCTTCTGGATTTGTTAATCAAGTTGAACATAACACTTATTTTGGCGAGTTCTTTATCACAGGTTGAAAAAATGCACACATAGGAACTCAGGGAACACTATTTTTTTTCAAGCATTTCCTGCACCTTCTAGTTCTGAAACCAATTTTATTGTGTGAGCCCAAGGAATCTGCTTTTTGTGTGTGTGAGCAATTGTATGTATCTGAAATAAGGAGGTGCATAAGAAAACTGGGAACTTCGTGTGCTTTTGTGGAAGATTTTTCAGATTTATTAAACTGTGCTTGTAACACTAACAGGCCCTTAAAAGAAAAATTAAAATTTATGTGTTACATTTCTAAACCGTACTCTCCATATGGCAAAAAAAAAAAAAAAAAAAAAAAAAAAAAAAAAAAAAAAAAAGAGGCACAAAACTGTCTTCCCCCTCTCCCTCAAGTTGTTTCTTTGTTCTGTGCCAAGTGTGGAAAATCTGGGACAAAAGTGACTGGTACTAAGCTGCCATTGAATTGACATTTCTGATTCTTCATAGTAAATTTTAATCTTTAATTGCAATGTTGCTGCAAAGACCAAATCTGCAGAAATGGAAGCGTCTGAAAATAAGATGGTCTATTTTATATAACTTATTCTCCTATTTTAGATAGTGAAAGTGTGTTAGGAATGTTAACTGCCTTTTAGTAAATGTTTAACTATAGAAGAAACTGTCTGTATATTATGTGTTAGTGTTTGTTTCTATCTTTCAAAGCAATTTGCACACTTATGTAAATACCATTTAAGTAATCTAAAATGGAAAATATAACATCTACAGCAGGAGAGTTTCCAAAACCAGTGTTGACTGTAATAAAAAAAATAAAGTTAAATTGTGCATGGAGGCTGAGCAGTGGCTGATGCAATGTATATGTAAAATCAGAAGATTTCTAAATTATCTGTAACTTAATACTCAGATGATCAAGTGCAGTATGAAACCTGTGCTTTACTTGTTCTTTTCCCAGATCTGTGGTGTAATAGAGTACAAAATGTGTTTGTAACAGCTCTACAGCTGCTGCCTCTTGAGAAGAGGCTGTGTGTTTCACCAACATGAAAAATAAAACTTGAAATTAATGGATGTGTGGTAGCTTTCTCTGTTATTGATCAGGTCCTGCTGAGGGCCACCATTTGAAAATGAACGTTAATTATATTTAATTTCTCACTGGAATAGATTTTCAGAGTGGATTTTGGCATGAGAATACAAGATTGTCATTATTCAAGTTGGGATCAATGGGAAGTTTGAAAAACAACTAGATTTCACACAGTGTAAGGATATGAATTCCGTAACTCTTTGGAGACTTCATAATTGTAGAAAAATCACCTTTTTTTACTATTTTAAACTGAAAATTGCTGGAGTATTTGAAGGTTGAAGAATCTGGCACTGAAGTTCTACCAGTGTACCAGGAATTGTTCCTTAGATGCTACGTATTTGCAGCTGTATAAAATTATAAGAACTAAGCTGCTCTCAGGAGAAAAAAAAAAAAAAAAAGAAAAAAAAGCAGCATGTCATCTAGATTTATAATAAGTAGTGAACTTTTATGGATGCAAGAAATGGAAAAAAAGAACTGACCCCAACCTCTGCGACTAGTAGTGGTAATAAAAGGGGAGGAAGTAGATGTAACTTTAGAGAGCAGAAGGGAACCACTTGGGATCTGCGGTTTGAGCCTGAACAGGGGCATGAATCACTGAATTAATGTTCTGTAGAGGCCAGCATGCCCAGGAGCTGGGCTCGTCTCTTCCTCTGCCAAGGGACCTGTTGGAGAGGATGCGCACCGGTGATGTCTCTGACCACCTCCCGCAAGGCCGGCGGGTGTTTGTTTCAGAGCTGCTGCTGTTGCCCTTCCGCCGTGATGTCCAGAGTAGCCGTCAGCCTGGAGCAGGAGCGGAGAGGCAGCTGCAAGGCTGCACGTACGTTTCGAGAACATGTGGCTGCTGTGATTCATCTGCTGAGCCCGGTGGGAATCGTGGCGAGGAGCGTGGCCGGACTCGGCAGTGCGCGCTGCCAGCGTGTTCACCCGTGTGCGACCGGTTTGGACCGCGCCACAGAAACCTTCCAGTCCTAGAGAGACAGAAGCGGGCCCCAGCATGTGCGCAGTGAAAATGGATTGCCAGCAGTTGTCCTGCTTGTCGATTTGTGTTTACGTGCCTTTATTTTGCGCTGTTTCTGAGCTGTGCGTAGCCCGGCGTGGATCTGTTATCCCGAGAGCGTCGTTCCCTCCTGGCGCTAGGTGGTGCCGCAGAGCTGGGCCTTTCCTCCTCCGCCGGGAGCTGCTGCTCCGTGTCCAGAGCAGCTTCTGCCTTTCAGTGTGCTCAGCTGGAGTGTTGGTTTGGTTAGAAATACCCGCACGGGGACCTGCCCTTGCTGCTGCTTCTCGTGGCTTGAAACACCTGCCCAAAGTGGTAGAAGTCAGCTTACAAAGACAGCTTAGGTTGTTGTGTTTTCACTTCTTTGAATATGGGCCTTGGCAATCGGGTCATTAAGAGCCAAGTTATGGGTAGTGAGTGGGTGGGCAAATAAAACAGTAGCCAGTGTGCACTATGGCCTGTTAAAAGAAATTTTCAATCCAGGGCTGTCTGATTCTGCTACAACTGGCAGTCTTAGTGCAGCCACAAAATTTTATGAAATGTCTTGTGCATCAACAAATATAGGGGGCTGGGAAATTAAGAGAATGGAAGGAGTGAGGAAGCTGGTCATCAGGCAATGGTATGTTGATGGATGGAACAGAGAGCTCCTGCTATAATTTGCTGAAAGGAATTCGCTTAAAAAAAACATGCCACTTCCTGATTCATCCACAGAGGCAGGGAGGGAAGGGTGAGGACTGGCATGATTGCTCTCTGCATGCTGGGGAGAGGTTCTGCTGCTGTGTGCCATGTGAGGGAGTCTGAACGCAGACACATTACATCCTTTGCCTGTCACTAACTGACTGGAATTCAGGAATGAAAGGTTTATAGCTGCAGACAGGGACTTCTTTGTGTGTGTAGCTGACAACTTTCTAGCCAATGCTTGCTGTGCAGCACTGCTCAACGAAAGTCCCAGAGTAATTGTGTTGGTAATAATAGAGCACAGAATTCATGAAGTGTAAAGACCTATGGTACCCCATGTGTTTTATGGATGCCAACTATTTTATTTAATTGGCCATCATCCAGTAATGTTCTGGCTCCTCTTTTGTGTCAATGTGTGATTTTTCCAGATTGAATAACTGGAGGAAGAATGAGGATCCTCTCAGCTGCACTGGAGTGAGTACTTTAAAGCTGGGTGGACTTGGGGGGTAAGGCAGTTGTTAGCAACACCAACTGAGCAAAATATTGTAAAGCTTTAGTAACAGAGCTGTAGAAAGAGTAGAATATTTTTAAATTCTCCCTTAAGTAAGACATGATCTGGTAATTTCTGCTACTGCCTTAATGTTTATCTTCCCACACTTACCTGATTCTGCATTTCGTGGGAATTCCTGAGAAGTAATTTTTTTTTTTTTTTTGAAACACCATCAAAGAGTTATTTCTCACCACTTTGTAGTACTTCAGACTAATCCTGATGCAAGACATGAGTTTGGTGAAAGACTGTGCTGCTGAGAAACATTGGAGAGTGAAAGAAAACACTCTTGTTTTCTGTTGATTCAGGGTTTTTTTCCCTTTAGATCTTAATATTATCAAATATAAGGATTTATTTTCCCTTTGTAGCTCATGTATGTTAGTATGCAATCTGAGATTCAAATAGTTGTTCTTCTGTATTTGTCATCCTGCAGCCATTAGGGAGCAGAAGATTTCTTGTGGCTGAGATGGGGACGGGGACATCAAGAGAGAAAGTGTGCACGTGACTGCACACACCAGTCACTTTTTAGTTCTGGGTGTGCTTACACAGAACTACTTGTGATCTCTTAATGGACAGGCTGTCAAATGGCTTCACATCGATGTGGTTTTGCTACCTCTTTTTCTCCCTGGAGATGGCAGGATTGGAGAAGTTCACACCTTGGAACAGGTGTGAATACCTCATGGCCAAACACAATCTGGTATTAATGACATGCAACCAAGGTAGTAAGTGCAAGTAGGAGCCTGAATGCACACACATGCTTTATGCTTATCCCTACTGGCATTTATAACATTATAATTTTTGTTTTAAAAGGTCATGGATATCTAAACCAGAAACCCCATTTCAAGACTGAACTGCAGGAATGGGATGACTTGAAATTTACTGTAATTTGGGCTATATATTAATTGTTTCAACACTTTCAGGGAGGTTTCTGTTTCCAGGATAAATTTCTGTGTATCTGTTTTGCAGGAGACAGATATGGGAAAACACTCCACATCTGTGATCACTTCTCTGGACTTTGAAATAGTTTGTTAAAAATGTAGGAGGGGGGAATTCAGAGTAATTTTTTTCAGAGTATTTCAGGAATAGTGCCTGTTGGGTTTTCTCTTTCTCTTTCTGGGTTTGTGTTGTGGATAATTCCACTGATAACTGTGTGTAGTATTGTATTGCTATAATAAAAAAATTGGCCACTTTTAAATATAGATACTACCATTACTAGGACTTTGATCTTTATGAACCAGAATATGAGTGATGTTAATCAAAACATTCACTATGACTGAAGTATAGAAAGTGACTAGGAGGCAATGTGTGATGGAAAGGAGTGAACTTAGAAAGAAGAAACCAAGGAGGATTCCAGCCCAGTGCTGAGTGCCCTCTTATGATTTCCTGATCGTAGATGAAGGATGAAGGAACAGCTGGAGGCATAATATGTTGTTTGACAAATCACAGAACAGCATGAATCACTCATCTGATAGCTTGTGTCAATCACAGAAGTCACCATTTTTGTCTGACACTCAGAGATAGTTTGAACATAATTCTGATGCAAGGTAGCAGGGGAAAGCATTTTTTATGATGTCCCTTCAATTAATGTCAAATTTATACTGTTCTGTTCTAACGCATTTATTCAGTGGAGTTTCCAGATGAACAGCAACTGAATAGAGTGTAATAAAGGGAATCCTGTTTGCTGCATTGTTTCCTTTCCTATTTAGTTGTGTGCATTTTGTCTTTGCCGCAGGAGCAGGAGTGTTTCTTGAAGGCTTTATTGTATATACTTTTGGGGTGGGTTGTTTTGTTTTTCAGGGGTTTTTTGGTTATTTTTGTGGTTTTGGCTTTTTTTTGCCCTT
>VWYO01020699.1:249858-327107 GCA_013400275.1 Rhadina sibilatrix
TTGTTTTTTGGTTTTTTTTTTTTTAGTTAGGGCTGAAGAGAAATCAAACCTTTGCTTTAGGTGGATATTCCAGTAAGTTTTCACCCTTTTGCCCATTTTTTAATGGATTCTCAGCATCTTATTAAAATCATTACTTTTTAATTTAAAAGTGCTGAACTTGGTTTGTGTCCGTTGAAGAGAAACAATAGTTTCTCAGCAGAGTTAATGTACTATCATGGATCTGGAGCAGATGGAGAAACTCATAGTCTTTGTCAGGAATCTAGGCTGTGCTGTGTTAGTGGCAGAAAGGCTGGCATTTTGTCACTGTTTTCCATTTTATCTTTGACCAAATATAGATAACGGGTGAATATGACACAAACTCATTAGATTTAGGCCATGCCCATGTTGAGAATTGTGGTAGATAAAACAAAGGCTTGAATTTCAAATGTACAAACTATTTTTCCTTCTGAAGCAGATTTTCTGAGAAAAACTCTTTTACTTTTGAGTGTGGAATTCATACTTAAGTTAACTGTGGTGTGGCTCATTAATATAGCACATGCCATATGATACAGAATTATAGCATTTTGAGACACCTGGGTTAAATGTGAATTAGTTGCTTAAAATAGGAATGCTATTATTTTTGTCAGTCTTCTAAGTTTTTTCTGTGTAGTTCTTTGTCTTTGGCTCTCTTCCTGATTTCCTAAACTTAATTTCTAAATGGTTTTTAAAGACTTTGATATTCCTGACTTCTGTATGAATGGTTGGAAGTATCTAGCAGTATCTCTTCAAATGAAGATTTAAATTACTTCTAGACAGCTGTGGGATATTTTTGTTCACTTTGTCTATCTCTATTAGATTTGTCCCTATGGCTCTCTTTGATTAAAGGATGTCACATTACATATCCACCATGTGAGTCTTCCTTCATGGCTTTCAAAGTGTTCTGGGATTTTTTGGATGGATGACTGGCAGACTGTGGACCTTTGGCAAACTCTGATAGTCAGGCTGTAATCAAATTGTTTGGGTCAGAAGTCTAGGACAATCCTTGATTATAATCTTATTTCTGCTGGTTGAGCTCTTTAATATAAATGTCTCAATGGTAGGAGGGAGAGGTTCCATGAAGAGCCTGGAACTGCACATCCCATCTGCGCTGAAGTTAAAAGAATCAAAGGATGGAACTTTTGTAACCAGCAGGAGAGGATGAAACACTGTGATAGTCTGTGCACAGATCCATCCGCACCCATGAGTGCATATGCCTTAAAAAAATCACTTTCAGGAAAGGACAAGAAGTAACTAAGGTAAGGAAATGGCATTTATTTCTTATTCCTTCAGTGATATTTTTAAATAAATAATTATGGATGCTTTTATAGCCAATATTGCAATCACAGAGCTAGAAGCGAATTCTGAGCTCTAGTTTCAGATCTGGATCATCAATTGAATGTCCCTGGAGCTCAGTGTGGGAGATTGTGTGTGGAGTCCGGTGTTCTCCAAGGGCATGTTAAGCAGTAAACTCTCTCTCCTTCTCTCTCTTTCTCAATGTATTTGAGGGAGAGAGAGAAGGAGAGAGAGTTTATTCTCTCCTGTTAATGTATTTGCCTACAGACAGAATACAGCAGATCCTCAGCTGTGCAAGGTGCACTGCCTTGAGACAGCCAACTGCACCCACCAGCCAAAATTCCTGAAGTGAAGGATTGCAAACTTTTGGCTTTCCACCCGTTCTCCCAGACAGGCCTCCATAGCAGGCAAGGGCTGGACTGAGACTCCTGTATGTGTTTACCAGCCACAGACTCCCTCTCCTGGGGGAAAGATACTCACTTTCTTCTTAAAAAAGGGTTTCTGGATGCTGGATCGTACTTGCCAAGGCACTGAGTGGAAGAGACAAGTGGACAGGGAGATTGAGGCCACGGATGAGTTGGAGGTTGAAACAACATCTACCATTTGTCAAGGTCATTAATTTCCAGGCAAATTGTCTTTGAGCTTCTTGGGGCTGTTTGACTTATTACTGAAATGCAGCAGTTTCCAGAGCTGAAGGATCCACAACAGAATAGTATGCAGAAACCTCACAGTGCAATAATAGGAAAAATAGTTGTCTCTAAGTATTACTTCAGTGTGGATTTAAAATAGGAATTTCATGCTTTTTAGACTTATTGCTGGACTGGTTAGCCTTCCATCATCACTTCTGGTTCTGCTACATGCCTTGGTTCAACTTTTCTCTTCTGTCATGAGAATTTATTGTCATATATTGTGGGCATGGCCCTGTTGCACCCAGTGACCCTGTACCAGCTTACTCTACTTCTATTTGTTACTTAGAAATTGCTATGTTTCATTCTGTTGGTCTAACAGACTGTTAATTAGACAGTTCCTAAGCAGTAATGCCAGGTAGGAATAAATCTGCCAAACAGTAGCATTGCTGTAACTCGCCAGTTATACTGAGTGGATAACTTCAGGTCAGCAGCATTTGTATTCTGCCTTTAGCAAAACCAGGGCTGAATGAAGAGTTCTGGAAAGGTACAAACATACCTGAAGTACTGGCACACAGAAATATGGAAAAGCCTCTGAACATTATGCATTTAAAACTTCAGCACAAGTCTGATACACTGTCTGTTACAGTCAGTCCTTAGTTAATTGCTGACATTAAAATACTTGTAAGACCTGGAGTCTGACATTTGTTGGCTTCCTCTTCTCCCTGCCTCCTTCCTTTGCCACTCTTTAAAAAGAAAAAAAAAAAGCACGCTAATTGTCTACCTTATAGACAATCTCATAAATTACCTTGGTGAAGTTAGTTTTGCAGCTACCTGTGACCTGCTCGGTATTTGTCAGAAAAAATAAATTTTCTAAGTTTCATGTCTTAATATAAATGATTCTCCATCCTAAAGTTTGGACTGGATTGATTATTCCCCAGTTTAAAATATTTTCCTCTTTCATTCCAAGAGTAGTAACATTAACCTAATCCCAGGGAACCTGTCACTCAAAATGCAAATAGCATTGGAGGGATAACATAATTGGAGAGAAGAGCTGGCAATTTGGCCATGATTTCAAAATGTTACTGGTCTCTGATCACCACACTAAATGGAAGCCAGGTTCATTTCATGAGTGACTTACTAAACAAGAATGGAATTAATTTTAATGGAGAACATTTGAAAATCTGTTCAGCTAATGCCAGTGTTGATGTGTCTTCAGAATTAAGAAGAGCTGCAAAAACACAGACACATCACTGCCCCAAGGTCAGAAATTTCTGTGAACTTTCAGCCCAAAGCTGTGCAGCACAGGAGAACCAACTTGTACCTCATAACCCATGAAGCAGGTAGGATGCTTATCAACAATAATCTTGTTTCTGCCTTTACTTTTTATCCTGGTTCATTTAGTTTCGTCTTCTGAGACATGCATTTCTAATGTTTTAGCTGCTTTAAACTGGGAGTGATGGTTGAGAAGCAATCCAGCCAGAATGAGGACAGGGCAGCTAGGGGGACAGTCTCCTCCAGACTTTCTCTCTTGAAGTGAGAGATGTACCATTCAGTTTAATCCATCTACTTTAGGTAAAGCTGCAAATAGTGGAAAAAGGATGACCCAAAGAAATTGGGAGATAATGCTCTGGTGATTTCTCTGGATATAAAATACAGAATTCTGGGACTAACTGGTCCTTTTCTTTTGCTCACCCACTCCATTTCACCTCTCTTCAGCCTCTGGAAGGAGATAGAGCAATGAAATCAAGGCAGAATATTGTGAGAAACTAAACTCCTCACACAGGGCAGCTGAAGAAGTCAAGCATCTGAGAGTAATTGGTTAGTAAATTAAATTTTAACAACCTAGAGTTTGCATGCAGTCCAGTCCGGCTCCCCTAATATAAATCACTCAGATTTTCAAATATGAAACACATGTTTTCTGTCTGACCTTGTCTTTTATGGAGCAGTGGAGATTGCAAATGCAGATGCTGGGGTTTGTCTGCTTTCTTGGCCGCCGTGGCCGTGAACGGCAGCGCTGCTCTCGGAGCGCGCGTGACGTTGACATTGCTCGGCATGCTGGAGAACAGATATGGCTTCGGGCAACAAAGCTGAGCTGGATCCCCTTCAAACACTTTTGCTCCATTTAGGCCTTGCTCACCCAGGGCGGGACTGTGACCTCGGACCTCGGCCCAGCCTCTCTCCCCTTCCTTTCCTGGGAGAGAGGGGAATGCCAGCTGCCCCTGTGACAGCAGAAGGCTGGCAGTCACCTGCCCTCCCTGCCTGCAGCAAAATGCAGACTTACCCCTTTAGCTGCTCTGGCTTAAGTCCAACTGCCATGGAGCAGTCTGGCTCAACTGGTCCCTGGTGGCTTTCCCCAAGCTTGCTCCCTGGAGCCACAAGCTCCAACACCCACTTAGGAACTGCCACAGATGCTCACCTTTTTCCCAGAGGTGTTCAATGGACCTGCCCAGTCAGGTTTCCCTTTGAGGACCAAAGCCCTTGTACTGTTATTCCCCAGGAGGAAGCTGGGGCTCCCTGCATACCATTTCTTCCCTCTTTCTCATCAGAAGGACATGTCCCAGTCTGACACCTAATTTTTTAGCACTGCTATTCTGGAGCTGAAGGGGAAGCTGCATGTTTAAGGCTTCAGATCTGCCCTGACTACAGTCAGTGGGAATTTTCCTATGTAGGTGCTAAGTATTATTCAGTGTAAGCAAAACTTGGCCTGTTAGTTGTAATTTTTTTGCCATTATAAATCAAATCCTCTCTTTAATTTTTGCTTGAAATCTTTCCTCCTAGATAGGAATTTTCTGTAGCTATAACATTGCCGTGACGTATTCCAGCCATGAGAGCTTGAAAATAGTTTTCTTCCTTTTTAGATGTTTCTTAGACTTGGTCTAAGGCCTCTGTGATTTATTGATGTATTTTCACCCATAGAGTGATGTTGCTGGTTGTTGGGAGAGTAAATGGATTTGGTCCTGAGGGCAGCTTGGTAGTCTGAGGGGTTAAAAAAAGCTGCTGATGAAAGCCTGTGTTTTAATGCCCATGTATCACTGCTCCCTAGGGCTTAATAGGACAGCTTGAAAAATTAAAGTCCTGCACTTGAACTTCCTTATACCACCAAAATAAAGCAAGCCTTGGCTTCAGGGGAAGCAGGAGTGTGCCTTCCCTCAGATGTGTTACAGCACTAGGAAGGGGCACTGTGGGACTCTCCTCCAAGGAAAGGACAGTAGACATCCCCATTTTCAGTCACACTGACTCATCAGTGTGTTGGTGATCTGTGAGACCCTGTGCTGGAGTCTGGGAGAGGAAATGGAGGCAGTGGGGATAAAATTAATAAGAACCAGAGAAATAAAAATGTGTAGAGGCCAAAGACTGGAACAGCACCAACATTTCAAACTCTTGCTTTGAGGACACAACATTCTTAAATAATCTCTGAGAATTCCTATTGCCTCCTGTCCACACCTCTGAACAGGATTGGACAGAAAGGACACATCAATGGGATAAGCAGTCAGTACCAAGGTTTTAGCACTGATGTCATGTGTGATTTGGGTATTTTACAGTGGTCTAGCTCTAGCCTGGTCCTGGTGCATCATCTTATGTGCTTCTCCATGACTACTCCATCACATCTCCCCAGAAGGAAAAGGGCTGAAGACAAAAGGAATCTGGTCCCATGGACTGAATTGCCTGTAAGAGGTTATAGGGTATTAAATATGCAGAGCACCCTCTGCATTAGATTCAAATGGAATGGATTTGGACAATGAACTACAAAACAACCTCATAACACAAATTAGAGTTTGGTAAGAGAGATTTGCTTGGGAAGCTGTCCTCAGTCCTACACTGCAGATTTGAGCTACAGTGCCTCTTCGGTGGACACACTACTAACAGGAAAACAGACATTTACATTTTACTGCAAAGAGGAGTCCCCAGAGAGCCCTGTGCTCCCTTCCCACTAAGCAACACTTAAGATTTTCTTCTAAAAGTATTTCATAGCCATATAATTTCTGGATAATTTTTTCAAGGTAGGAAGGAATCCTTTAAAGCACTTCAGTTTAGTTGCACAAAAGAATTCAGTAATGTGACCAATAGTCACAGTCTGTGGTTCAGCATAGCTTTGGATGTTCACTGATTATCTTAAATCTTAGTTACATTACCGATCTTTAAGTCTTGCTTTAAAGCAAGATTGCCTTTACATGAGGCATGTGAAGCTGCCTTTGGGCAACTTTTGTCAGCAGCCTAATACTCTTTCAATGCCTGCTTTCTTGTACATGATCTTAAGCATCTTTTTGCGTGTGTAGTTAAAGCTTTTTTATTATTGTTTTTAGAGTTCTAATTTCCAAGCTGAGTAAGTCCTTATCAAATTTAAATGAGCCTTTGCAGCAGTCAAGTATATGGTAAAGATGGAAATTAAGTTTTCAGCTACTGAAAGTTTTTATTGTAAATGTTTTAACATCCCTGCACTAGCCACTTGATACAGACAGTATGTGCTGATATCATGAATGTATCTTGTAATGTAAGAGGGGCTTTCCACTCATTTAGGAACATGACTATGTAGTTCATTTATATTAGATGACTACAGTGCATGTAGATTGTAGTTTTATGTAGGAATCTAAACTGATGTACTTTATTGTCCAGATTAACAGGTTTATTTTATTTTAAATGGTGTCTTTATCACTTGTTTTAGGCCTTTAAACCTGGAGATGTTAGTCACTAATGCCTATTATTGTAAAAACTAAAAGCTAAAGCTTCTGTATGAACTGCTGTTTGTTAACAAGTTCCTGCATTTCAGTATCATTTCAATTTGTGTATTGTTACTGTCTGGGTGTGGTTTCTAGTTCTGCATTAATTTAAAGTAATGACACTGGAGTGACTTGTTTAGGGTTTGCTTTTTTTGGGTTTTCTTTTCCCCCTGTTTTCCTCTGAGAGAAAAAGTGTTAACAGCAGTCTTGGTTATGATGTGACCAGGAACACGGCAGCACTCTCCAGTGAAATTCCCACTTGCAGTGATGTTTGCAACCAAGTGTTCTTTTAGCCTATATTGTGCAGAGCCACCAGGCTGATGAAAACAGACCTGCAATCCATCAGTTCTGAGCTGTACTGCAGCTTCTCACTATTGCACGGGCTGCCTTCATCACCCTGCTTCAGCTGACTTCTTTTAGTCCAAGCATCATATTCTTTTATTTAGCAAGCAAACCCTTCCTAGCAGCTGCAGTGCCTCCTGTTAAACCTGAGGCCATCTGGAAAGTTGGCTGTTGTGCTTGCTTGGTCCAAGACTGCACTGATCTGCTCTGCACTGTGTTTGGCTGTAGAGGTCTCATGACTCTCTCCAGCTGGATCATGGTAGGGCTGAGCCATGCTGGGGAAGAGGCCATGATGCCTTCCTTGCATGGCAGAGGTCTGTAGGTGTTTCTGTGCACTAACTGACAGGGAAGAAGGGGAGCAGGTCTGATGGGAGATTTTGGAGCCTTGCCTTTGTTCAGAGTCCTTGTTACTGCTTTGTGGCCTCCAGAAGCTGTAAGGCTGGGGGCTCCAGGCAGAGATGGCTATACACAGGCCTGTGGAGTTGACCTTGGAGACTGAACCTTGCATGTGAAGAATGAGTGATGTCTGTGTCTCTGTGGTATCTGCAGCTTTTGAAAGGGTAACAGATGTGGGACTCTGTAAGCTTGCAATCTCAGTGCATTACTGAATCCAGTACCTGGATCTGACTTTGCTGGTCTGGGTAGAACCAGCTATTTTTTTTTTAACTGCTGCTGACACAGGTCACTGGAGCAGGGATCACTGGAGCTTCCGTTTGGGATTCTCCCAATAAAAGGCACCAGCTACCAAGTAGACTCAGCCCATCCACAACTCTTAAGTATGTCCTAAGCAATCTGCCCTGAGGGAACATCTGAGTTTGGTTTCTTTTAATCACAAATTACTTAATGGTCTGCTTTTGCTGAAAAAGACCCCATACTGTAAACCTGCTGATGTAACAAATCTATACACACTATCTGTGCAATGTATATGCTCATATGTAAAATATACAAATAGATGCATTGCGTTAGTTGAGACAACAATTACTCAATGCAGCATCACTCCTATGTGCCATGGGATGATGCATATGAGTAAGTTTTAAATGTGTTTTTTTCCCAGCTGTGCTACATGGCTGTGAATCTTCTTGTTTTCTGGTGGCTACCTACAGTATCTAATGGGGGAGATTGCACAGACTCTGCTGCAAAGGCGACTCTTTGGAGGGGGATTTCACTGCTGAAGGCTCCCATATTGTTGCCTTTTTTCTTAATTAAGAACTGCTGTTAACACTTCTTCCCTCAGAAGTGAGATTTAAATCTGAAGTGACATTTCTCCCACTACCCCTCCAATTTATCTGAGGGCACAAAGTTCCTACAGCAAATGTTGTGGTTTTCTCCTGTAACCACCTAGAGGCCTAGCAAGCTGCTTATGGCCACAGCTGAGGTGGTATCAGCCATCCTGCTGTGGCAGCAGCAAATTCCACTAGCCCTCCAGTGCTCTTCTCTCTATGTTGTATAATTATTCATCTGCCTAAATTTTTTTATGTATTTTTCCCTTTTTATTCCAGCCCCTGGGGAATTAGGGAGTTAAATTTTATTTAATGTCAGTCCAACTGTCTGAAAATTCTTTGTGTGTGAACTGGGAAGTCCCTGAGAGAGGGCTGGAAGTCTTCCAAACTCGTAAGACCTGGAGATCTTAGGGAGCTCTTGCATGAAGTTTTTTATTGTGGATTTCTTTGCCAGATCAGCTCTAAAACAGACTACAGATCCTTGTGATGAAAGCTGAAGAAGGCTGAATACTAAAGAAAATATAACAGCTGCTGGAATGTGCAAATGTGCAGTCAAAGCTGTACCTGACAGCAGAGAGAGATCCAAAATACAGACATTCATAGGCTAAAACTCACTGAAATATCAATTACTGGACTGTACAGTATAACTTCTTCAGAGGTGCTTGTATATTTAACTACCTGAAAGTAGGTTGTGGTGAGGTGGGGGTCAGTGTCATCTCCCAGGTAACAAGTGATAGGACAAGAGAAAACAGTCTCAAGTTGTGCCAGGGGAAGCCTAGATAGGATATTAGGAAAAATTTCTTTACCTAAAGGCTTGCCAGGCATTGGAATAGGATGCCCAAGGAAGTGGTGGAGTCATCATCCCTGGAAGTGTTCAAAACAACGTGTGGATACGGCCCCTGGGGACATGGCTAATGGTGGATTTNCAAAGCTGTACCTGACAGCAGAGAGAGATCCAAAATACAGACATTCATAGGCTAAAACTCACTGAAATATCAATTACTGGACTGTACAGTATAACTTCTTCAGAGGTGCTTGTATATTTAACTACCTGAAAGTAGGTTGTGGTGAGGTGGGGGTCAGTGTCATCTCCCAGGTAACAAGTGATAGGACAAGAGAAAACAGTCTCAAGTTGTGCCAGGGGAAGCCTAGATAGGATATTAGGAAAAATTTCTTTACCTAAAGGCTTGCCAGGCATTGGAATAGGATGCCCAAGGAAGTGGTGGAGTCATCATCCCTGGAAGTGTTCAAAACAACGTGTGGATACGGCCCCTGGGGACATGGCTAATGGTGGATTTGGCAGTTCTGGGTTAATGGTTGATGATAGTAAAGCTCTTTCCCAAACTAACTGGTTTTATGATTCTATGACAGGACTTCAAAAATGAAATCTCTTTATAACCTTCTCAAATCTGCATTCACTTTTTGCCTTTCAAAAGTACTGGTTTATGCCACTGCCTTCTGATCTTAGCTGATTCCAGTCCTCCACCCTTTCTTTGCCTTTCCTTCTGTGTGTGCATCTGTCTCATGCTCCCACTGATTGTTGTGTTTTACAGAAAGGTCTGGCTTGGATCACTTTCACTGTTTTCCCTACAAGATGATGCCAGTTGCTTCATGCAGGTGTTGGGCTAGCCCATTCAGTTGGCTTTAGCTAGGACCAGCTCTACCATTTCACCTTCACATGAGCCTTTCTGATCTTGTTTATCTCACTCAGAGCATGACAGCTGCAAATAAGCAATTTGCTAGCAGTGAGCACAGAGACTTGGCTGTACAGACTTGTTGGCTCTGAAAGTAAGCCTGAAAGTTAAGTAAGCCAGGAGAATGGGTAGCCAACTGCCTCTGTTTTAATGGTTGCCCAAAAAGGAGATCTGAGCGTCTCTTCTCAGTCCACAGCCTTTTTGTCAAGGTCCTAGAAATCCAGGGAGTCGTTTCTAACTCAGCTAGGTGATCTGTGGGATCCACTTGAAAATAAAGAGACACATCATCCAGCAATGTCTACTTTCCCTGTTGCTTGCTCATTCCTCTTTTGGGGAGTTGCCTATCTTCAGAATGCTGAAGACCTACTTTTTCCCTAGTTAATGCAATACATCCATAAAAAATACATTTCCCTCTCTAAAATACATTTAATTATTCTATCAAGGTTATTTCAAAAGCATGCATCCCTTACAGATAAAATCCATATCCACCTTTCCCTCTGCCTCCCTTTAACATCTTCTGCTTGTTCAATTAGGAAAGTGGATCTCTGGTTTGGAGATCTTGCCTCCCAGCAAGAGACAGACAGCTTTACCTAGGCAGGGATCTGCTTACCTTGAAATGTTATCTCTTCATTTCACTTGTAATTCAGCAGTTCAGAGGTAACTTCTGCCTTATATTACTAAAGTAGCAGAACAAAAGTTGTTTTGCATGACTCACATGTTCCACATTTTTTGGGAAACTTTATTTTCTGTGTGGCATTTGCCTGATGTGGTGAAATCACTGCTTACCTGATGCAATTTTTTGTCCCACTGGTGCAAAGCTGTAAAGACAACCTAACCTTCAACAACTCAGGTTCAGACACTGCTGCAGCACATGGAATTTATAATCCTACCACTTGATTAGGTGCTGAATGGTGTCTGGAGAGGTATATGTGCTAATTCAGTTAACTTGAGTGGCTCTGTTCGAAAAAGAAGAAAAAACTAATTCAAGAAGGGAAAAATTGCATCATGGACCTGCTCCCTAAAATCCATTTCTGTTCAGGGCTTCCACCTGCGTTAGACACTTTAAGTAAGCAACCTTCAAGCTTTTAAACAATGTATTGAGAATCAGTGCCATAACAGCCTCCAAAGTTTTTCAGGAGTCTCTTGAGAGGCACTGCTGATATGAAGATGTGAAGAGAGAGACAATTCTTGATGTGCCATGCAATCATGTGACATAGTTCATTATTACTCCCTGTGTCAAAGCTGAGGAGGCTCCTGTGCTCCTTGTAGTGATGCTGCGCCTAAATGCTTGGCCAAGGGCCATGGCAGGTGCAGGAGGGTGGCAGCTTTGGGCTGTGGTGGCAGTGCTGAGGAGGAGGGGACTGGAGGAGCTCTCTGGCAGAAACAGCAGGCAGCTCCCTCCTGGCAGCCCCCTCCCCACCTCCCGCCCACGCCGGCGTGTCGGGACTGCCGCCCTGCAGGGGCTCTGGGCTCAGCCCTCTCAACCCAAGGAAAGCTCCTGCTGAGGGAATTTCGCCTCAGAGAGGCATCCAATGGGTTTGTAAGCACTTTGTATCCCGAGGCTCTCCGTGCCTGCATCTTGCTGGCTCAAGGTCCTGAGCGGGTCAGTGCTTTGAGACATGGTTGCTACCAGCTGGCAGCTGGACAGCTTGTGTCTCACAAAGAAATTTCTCTGCCATTTCAGACCTGATTTTGTTCTGACCCAGGGTGAGACACACAGCTCTGAAGAGTTTTATGGGACAGGCATGCCATAAAAAGTTGACAGCCAAAAATAACTTTTCCCCCTTCCCTCTTTTCGCCTCCTACCTTCCAAGCCAATATTAACAAAGGGCAGAGAAAGGAAGGGAGAGGCATGAGAAGACTGTCAGAAAGAGCAGTGCCTGTAAAACTTTTGGGGTGGGCTGCAGCGTCTGCGTTGGTTGCTGAGTCCTGAAGCATTTAGTCATAAAAAATTTCATCCTAATGTTGTTTTTGACAGAACTGGAACCCCTTTTCAAAACCACCCTCAGATGTTTTATCAGCTGTAGTAAGCACATAGAAAGATTGAAGAAGTAATAGCTACATCCTAAATGCAACCAACACTCTCCACAGGAACAAAGGTTGAAGAAATAGCCTTTTCCTAGGAGATGATGATCATGTGTGTTGCAGACATCTTTAAAAACAGAGTCTGATGTGGAGAGGGAAGTTAACTAGAAGAGTTTCGCAGCAAGGTGCTGGACTTGAACGTCTCTAAGGACAGAGATCCCCCAAGTTTCTTTATCCCTTGTCATTAAAAAATTGTTTCTCATATCTAATGGGAATCTGTGTTGGGACTTGTGAATGCTGCCTCTTTTTCCATTACAGTGCACCTTGGAGAAGAGTCTGGTTCCATCCTCTCTAAAGCTACTTATTAGGCAGTTGAAGATGGGAACTCTCTTTAATCATCCCAAGTCTCTCTGCCTATTCTACTTGTTTCTTAACATTGCTTAATATTTTTTATTGCTTCCAGAGACCAGATCTGGGATTAGGGAACAGCATTAAATATAGGTTTGCCCCACAAGCTGTATCTCAGTGAGGAACCTGGGGAATGTCAGAAGTGGAGGAGAACTTGTGGGAGGAAGGGTGTCAGAGGGAAAGTGTGGTGACTCCTGTTTTAGACCTTTGGGTTGATCACCATAAACATTTCCTATGGCTTGGAATTGAATGGCACTTAACCTTGATAGTAAAAGTCTGGAAACTTGTGCCAGGGATCACTGCTGGAAAGAGTCAGATTTTATGCTTTATAAAACATTCTTAATGAATGCAGTACAGTCATGTCTCATAGCTATCCTTTCTGTAGAGAGGTTTGTTGTTTTTTTTCCCCCTCGTGTGGATGTTTTTCAGGAAGTGTGCATGATGGAGGGCCAGCTGTACAACAGTGTACCAACAGAAATAGTTTACTCATTGACTACAATGGCTCGGTGTGGTTTTTGATCCTTTTTTTAAACTTTTTCTGCAGCGGCAGGAGGTGGTCCTGTGGAGAGTGCATGGGCTTGTGCAGCAGATACTGGGAACTGTGCTCCTCTTGTTTGCTGACTGCTAACTGTTTGTGGGAGAGGGTAAAGGCATACTTTCCAGAAAAATCACATGCTTACACCATGGTTCAGAGTTCAGTTCCTATTCCACTGGCTGGAAGAGTCTACCTAAAAACAAAGAAGATGAAAACTTGCATGGTACTGCTCTTGACATCCAAACCAATTCTCTTTGGGTTTATAGGAAAAGGGGATATAAGTTACAGGATATAAGTTGCTTTGGGAATCCATACTTCGGACTTTTTGACTTCTGTGAATCTAATTTCTCAATCTGACTATTCCATTATACTTATAAATGGAATGAGACTATAAACACCTGCAAACAAATGTTCTAATTGTTATATCAACAAAATAAGCATGTATGGATAGCTTTTTAAATGGCATAAAGGACTGAATCTGGTAGTGTCTACCTTTGTGAAGGTCAGATGCACTTGGACAGAGGCGTGACTTCCATCAGCCTTGGAGACTTTGTGGCAGTGGTGCTGCTGCCACAGCAAAGTTATACACCACCCTTCCCTGCACAGCATGTGTGGGTTAAAAAGGAACTGGTGCAGTGTAGAGCCCTTGTCAGCTACTTGTATGTGCAGCTGCATTTGTCACCTCTATTAGTCATCCCCAACTCACCCTCTCTAAAACCTCCTCTAATTTCCTCTTTACTGCTGCCTTGTTTTTGTGGGGCTTATGTGAGCTAAGGGTTTTACAGGCAAAAAAAGAGTGGGTTTCATCTGTAGGTTAAACTCAAGCACAGGAAGCAGGTTTTTCAAAGTCATAAACTAGGGTGTTGGCTCAGGCTGAGTCACAGTGTCTGAATATTGGTGAAGTCCAGCCAAATCGTGCTGTTGATTAGCAGCAACAGTCTTTGATCTATTTTGATCCATCCTGATAGGTTTCATAAGTACAGGCTGGGAAAACTGATGAGGGAAAAAAAAAAGGTTCAGTTCCTAGTCAGCAGCAAGATGCAGTGCACTGAGAGCTGGCTAACCTCTCTGCTTTGTGGACCTTCCAGATAAATTTGTAATCATGAAGGAGGAATGGTTTTGGAAGTAGGTGTTGCCAGGTAAAACAGAAAACACATTTCTGTAAACACCATTGGTTGCATTTGGTTTTATTTCTCAGAGTTAAAACTAGTGTTTTTTCTTTAACAATCCCTCATGTCTGGTCACTCTTGCATAATTTTTCCATATTACCTGTTGCCATAGTATTCCAGAAATTGTGCCAATGTGATTTGAGATGAGTGAAATTGCACACTGCTGTGTGTTTACCTTTAAGTTGGACAATGAGAATATAATGGAAAACTGCACCAGATGTCTAAAACTAGTAGGGCTGAGAACTGTGTTTGGGTGAATATATTCACGTGCACAGCTTTAGGACTATCCTTTAGCTCCCTTGTATTATACTTCAGCCCCTTGCAGGGTCAGTGGAAATAGATGCCCCAGTTCAGGGTATGCACAATCTTCCTCATGCATGATCTTTGCCCTCAACCATATAGGAAGCATGAAACTAAGTATTAAATCATTGTTTTGTGCCACTGCCGAATGACTAAAGCTTCTCTTCAACAAGTGACTGTCAGAATATATATGTGTATGCATGTGTTTTTCTTTTATCTTCCAGATTGCATGTTGAACTGCAGCCTCAGACGCAAGCAGAATTATTGTCTTCTCTTGCCTGTGTGACCCATACTAATACTGCAAGATGAAGAGCTGTAGTAAAGAAAGCTTACAACTATTTACATGTTGAATAGTTCTGGTGGGAGCCAGTGCATGACTAATAAGGAAAAACTTCAAAACGGGTACATCCTCTACATATCCCTTTTACAGAAGTTAATTCCTCTGTCTGTTTCATGGCACTTACTCAGCTCCTGACCTGAAAGGCAGAAAAGCTCTTTCCTCACTGAGCCCTAGGATAGGTTTGCCTCTTTTCAGTTGTTTGTGTCGACACCATGCTTCCCCAAATCCTTTCATCCTTATTCTGTAGTTCATATTCTTGTAGCTGGAAGTGGAGAAAACCTCAGTGAGCTGTGCTGAGCTGCAGGAAAGTGCTCTAATGTATCTCTCAGAGGCTGCTGGCTGGGAAGATGCCCTTTTCACTGCTCTGCATGCCTTGCTCTTTGCTTCATGCCAAGGAGCTTGAGCTCAGTGCATAGGTGTCAACAAGCCTGGTCACAGGAAAAAGGGACTCTACCTTAGACTGCAGGTGTTGAAATTGGCTTCCTCAGGCTGCAGCCAGGACATTTGGTTCTGAGGTGTTTCCTACAGAGTTCAGTGGAAGGTAGAACTCTCTGTTTGGTGCTGGCCACTTTGGTTAGTGACTCCAGACTCTGCCCAGGAGATGTTGGGAAGTGTTCAGCATAGGGAACACCTCCCTGGATGTATTTGGAAGGAGACCTGGGGTCATTTGAATCTCTACTTGATCAACTGAAAAGGAAAGGGATGGCTGGAGCAGGAGAAAAGAGAAATGCATCCATTTTCTGCTCCAGCACAGCACATTCAGACCTTGGCAGAAACCCTGGTGGAGACCAGAGCCCTTCCACTCCTTTGGACCCTGAACCACTGATTTTTTTTTTTTTTAGCTGAAAGCAGTACAAGTAGCTACATAAATCCCAGACCTGGTGGAATGGCTGTGGAGTCTTGTCTAAGCAAAACAAGCAGGAGAAATTAACAAAGTACTAAGGATATGTTTTGGATCCATACATCATGAGCTAAGTATCATGAGCTAAGATGGGCTGGTACTGTAAAAGAAACAGCTCAGATAGATAAAGATCTGATAGATAGGATGATCCAAAAAGCCATCTGAAAATGCATTTTATCTCACTGCTCACACATAACCTTTAGTAATTTTGTTTTGCAGTGATGTACTTTCAGCTCTGCTAGATTTCCTTAGTTCTTTCATTGTGTCTTTTATTAGGGTGGAGGTACAACTGTGCCATTTCAAAGGCCAACCTTTGGTGTCTCTCAGTGCCTTGTGCTAGTGCAGGAGTGGGAGCCTGCCTGTGCAAGAGAGAGCTTGAGGCTGGATTTGAGCTGGAGCCCTGGGGAGGAGGCAGGGCTGACTGCATTGGGATCTCTGTTTCAGAGCCTTGGCAGCTGTGAAATTGTGCACATTTTTTAGGGGACAGGGAAGGGGATCTGTGATGTGGCACACTTGAGACCTGATGACAAGGCATGGAGCCCAGCAGTAAAAGCCACATTGGTGGCAGTAGGCATGAGGAAGAGAGCAAGCGGAGTCCAACCATGCAAAAATGATGATTTTTGACCCCTGGGGGCCCCATTGAAACAATCTGAAATGGTATACTTTGCTTATTTGTCCATCAGAGCAATTGGTAGATAGAAGCATTTTTTTCAGTTTTTTTCTCATCTATTTCTTCTTTTGTTTTCCTTTTTTCCCCCCTTCCCCTCTGAATAACAAGACCACAAGTGGCTGCTCATCTCTCAAGCCATCAGCTGTAAGCACCATGCTTCTGCTCAACTGATGGTGAGTTATTGAATAAGAATATAAAAAATTGGGATATTTTGCAGATCCCACTTGCCTTTTTGCAGGCCAGCTAACATGGTGGTGTATCAACTTTGGAGTATTTGTAGTTCATCCTTATTTTGTGACCCTTTTTGAGGAAAAATATTTTGAGCCTTTAAAAGGTAACTTTAGAAGGCTTTCTGTGAAAGCCTTCTGTGAAAAGGAGAAAGGTAAAGTTCAATTTTTCGTGCAAACTTTCCATGTGTTTCCTTTTGATATGTGATGAACTTTACAATGGTCTTCTTTTCTCTATCTGATCCACCCCTCCCCTCCTCCTGTACTCAGCATTGTTTAAAACAATTTTTATAGCTGGATGAATATCTAGTTAATATACTGCCTTGACCTCCAAAGTTCAGACTCTACAAGGTATTTGGAGATGTCAGCTGAAAAGGTTCATAAATATTTTAACTGCATTACCTCACTCTTGCTGCCATAACATTAAAAATGTGCTTTCCCTGAAAGTTTGCTACAGGAGTCTGAGGATCACGTCTGTGTCTGCTGGCAGCTCCCTCTTCCGCCCCAGCACAAGCTGCAGGAGGCAGCAGCTTGAAATATTAATGAGAGCTAATACAGCAAAATTGTGCTCTTGAAAAACAGAGAGACACATACGGGCACAGATGCACACTGTCCATGCATGTGTGTGTGGGATGCACTTGAATGTGCAAGGCAGGATGCAGAAGTTGCAGAGCTGGCATTAGCTGTGTCCAGCAATGCAGCACATCCAGGACAGCTGGGCTGCCTCAGGCCCTGTGGAGGTGTCAGATTCCTCACACTAAGACTTGATTCCCTCTGAAAAATGATACAACCTCATGAAAGCCTTTGAAGGAGGTTTGGGTTGGAACCACAGCACTGAGAACTTTACGCTAGGAGGGGATCCTCATAGGTTCATTTGTGCCCCCCACACCAAGGAAATGATTGTGTGTGATCTTGCTGGTGAGGAGAGGTACAGTACATCTGAGCTCTGTGTGTGATGTGTGTCCCTCTAGATAACCAATCCTGGTTTGGGCTTATGATCTGATGAGTCCCAGAGCCTGGGATGGGACAGGGTTAGTATTTTAATTTTGTGCATTTTGTTAAGCATATCAGTAATTTCTGCATATTGAGGAGGGACAAAGTTTCCTTCATACATGAATACTTCTCCAGTTACTCTTGAGAGAGGAAAGTCTGCAATTTCCCTGGTCATCAGTCGTTCTCCAACTAGTTTTCTTCATAGCAGAAGATGGTTTTCATTAGATTTTTGCTTTAAAACAGTTGTAGATGGCAGTCAGAAGAACTAGCCTTGGGAAGTGCCTGTCAGGCCAGGAGAGGCAAGAGGAGATGTTTGCTGGTCCCTTGCATGGCTTGCTACTTGTGCAGCACATTGCTCAGGCAAATTTTGAAGCTATGGTGTGAATGATTTCTCATACCCTGAACTTTATCAACTTGAAACACAGGATTGAAGGAGCTCTTTCAACCATAGGAATCTCACTGAATGATTCTGAATACTTATTTCTCTCTAGCTCTTTTTCTGCTTCTGTCTTAAGTGCCCACCTTGACTCTTAATGTAACCTAAGAAAACCTGTAGCCCTTCAGTGCAGTGGGTCAGGGTTGTGCTGCACTTGTAGGTCCTGCTCCCTTGGTCGCTGAACAGGGAATTTGCCTTTCCTATTGCATGCTCACAGGTTGCTTTTCTTTTGTTTCTCCCAAGCTTTTAACAAAGCATTAGCTTTCCTCTGGTTTCCTTCCTCAAGAAGGAAGCCACAAAACCTGATCTAAAATAGCCCTTATGCACCCAGAGTAGAAACCCTGTCTAAACAGCACACAGTGCCAGGCAGAGCAGCTGCAGTTTCATCGATTTATTTATCTATTTGTATTAATTATCTTGGGATTAGCCAGTTTACCAAATCAGGGAAAACTGTGAAAGCTTTAATTACACACATGGTGCAAGCTGAACCTTTTGCCTTGTCACACAGGCAAGTGAGAATTCTGGGATGCCTGGTGGTACAGCTGGGTGTGTTGTCAAAGCCCTTGTCCTTGCTCTGACTTACAAACTCACACTACTGCCTGCGTAAGCACATGCAGGTTTCTAAATAGAGCCAAGGAAAACAAACTGCAGCTGAATTCTGCTTCTCCTCCTGCCTTAAGGAGTTATGTCTGGACTACTGATGGGCAGAACAAGAGAGCTAGTGCATCCACAGACTCGGAAAGCACATCAGCAGGTTACTTTGCATCTCTGACAGGATCTTAAAATCTTGACATAATTCAGGTTGCAAGGGACATCAGGAGGTTTCAGATCAAACCTACAATCCAAAGCATGGCCACTTAAAACAGGTTGCTCAGGGCTTGACCATCCAAGTTTTGGAAACCTCCAAGGCTGAGGATCTCACAGCTTCCCTGGGCACTTGCTCCAGTGTTTGCCCTCGTAGTAAAAATAATTTTCTTTTTATTTAGTCAGATCTATCATGCAGTTCTGCTGAGATTTGCTCCACCTCTTCTGTGTCTCACCATCAGGCAGCTGTAGACACCAATAAGCCTTTCCATGGAACTTCTCTGTTTTAAGGCTGAACAAGTTCAGCTCCTGCAGCCTCTCCTCGCATGTTGCACTCTCAGCGGCCTCCTCAGTCCAGTGTGTCAATATCTTTCTTGCATTGGAGCCCCCAAAGCTCCATGCAGTTCTCCAGATGTGGTCTCACAAGTGCTGAATAGAGGGGACTAATACATTTCCTTGACTTTCAGCTGTGATCCTGTAAGTATGGCCCAGTATGCTGTTGGTTTCCTTTGCCCCAAGGGCACATGACGGTTCCCACCCCTGTTCTTGTCTCCTTTTATTCTAAAGCTGTTCCCAACCCATCTACCTAGTCTGAATTGCTGTAAGGGTTAGTCTGCCTCAGAGGCAGGACTTTGCTGCATTTGCCTGAGTTCATGAAGTATCTGGCAGATAATTTCTCCAGCATCCTGAGATCTGCCTTTCAAGGAAGCCCTGCCCCTGCTGTTGCAACTGCCCAGCCCACGGCCCAGGAGAGCAGCTGACACACTTGTGTTATTGCAAACCTCCCCAGACCCAGGTTCAGTGAAGTCCACACACTGCTGAAAGGGAACTCTGTTGTGTCCTCCAGGATGTTAATAAAGATGTTAGATGGTACTGGTCCCAGTACTGACCACCTAGAAGGCCCCTGGAAACTGGCTGCCAATTCAACTTTATCTGTACAGCTAGACTCAAAGGATGGTCTGGTACACTCCTCAACTGTTGCAGGTAGCTACCCACTCCACATCGGTGATTTGACTATAGGCTGTTTTAAAAATAATTAAATTAAAAAAAAAACCCAACAGAAGAATCCTTTTATTTTCAAAGTTTGATCAATCCATGAAAGAAAGAGCAGCACATTTTTGCAAAGCCCAAATAACTGTACAGCTCGTTCTGAAGACAGATTTTTCCCAACAGAAAGGAAGTGTCTGTTAAAGAGAAGGAACCAGGAAGGGAGCCGGGACCAACTGTGGCCAGCATGGTTCTGCTGGCTGGTACCTTTATAAACACACTACATCCTTCATACTTCTCCTTCCAGTGTTGGTCTCCTTAAAATCACTGATCACCCAGGTGAGGATCCATCTAACTATAAAGACATCTTAGTATACCTGAGTGCTGTGTCAGGGCTGCCCTATATATTTCAATTTTCATTCACAGGACCTATGAAAGAAATGGAGCAAAACTTTCCAGGGGAAAATGCTGCCTGGCTGTATGAGCAGTCACCTTTTCACTTCAGAGGAAATCAGGTTGTCTTCCAGTGAGTTCCAGTCACCAAATTATTTTATTGTTACAATATCATGAAGCAATTTTTATTTTGTGCACGTCAAGGTGCTCAAAGTGTTAGTTTTCACAGTATAGAATGGATGTGACAGCATTTGTCATGGAAGCACTCAGCAGAGTATGTTTCAACTTCATTTAATTGTGCTGTTTTATGAAGTTCTGCAGTAAAATGTGCCAGCAAAATTATGTTAGTTTCTTTCTGGTGATTAACTAATCATTCATATAATAAATAGCAGCTAACTACAAGAAAGAGATTTATTTGTCACAGATTAAGAAGAATGTCAAACTTTTCCCATTTCATGTAAAAAGGCAGAGGAAAAAATACTTCTAAAATGACTTTGCAACATGTGCTTTATTTTAAGTCATTACTGAATCAAAACTACAAGTATATCCTTTTAATATACCCTACCCACTCAATGATTTTTTTTCCTCAGGTTTTTGTTTTGTTTTGTTTTTTAACATGGAAATAAACCTACATTGCAATTGTAAATTTTCATGCTGCAATGTTCTCTAATGAGCCATTTGTTTCACTAATAATAGCAATTTAAAAAAAAAGGGCATTTCTCAAGCTCATTTGTATGTCTATATTTGGGAACTTAAAAAAACAAACAAACCCGTCTCAGATGTAAAAATGTGACTTGGAATATGTAAACATTTTTGTATACCTGAAACACTGGAAGAAGAATATCAGCTAACAGCAAAACAACAGTTGCCTTAAATCATCGAAATGGGAAAAAGCATGTCATGGGGAGCAGAGAGAAGCACACACTACTCAGTCTTTAAAGGGTTATAAGAAATGAAGTAGCTCATTAGGTCATTGATTTCACTTTCTTTTCTCATCCAATGGAAAACAGTAATGCTGAAGAGAATGGCCCAGCAGAACACCCCATAATTCACCATAATTATTCTAGCCATTTAGTTAATCTTGATGAAGTGTCAAGCTTCAGTTGCTTTTTCTTTTTCCTGAGAAAAGTCATTGAAGTTTGGTGGAAATGTCTCCTGTGACTGTACAAATAAAATAAGGCATTTCAAGAGATTGTTACTTGTTTTCTTTTTGCTGACAGAGGCTTGTCCACAGTGTCCTTTGTACATCAAAACCTCTGCTTTTCTACAAATGGGTATGGCTAGAATGTCTTCAGTTCCCAGTGTGGCCCTGGGTGCTGGGTGTCCTGAAGGCTTGTCAGTGTCCCATTACTGTAGCTTGAAAGTCAGTGATGTACAACAGCATATTGCACAATCCAAACTGTGTGGCTCCAGAAAGGATTAAGAAGGTACACTGGAGTCATCTGTGGGTTCACTCCTTTAGTTTCTCTCTAAGTTGTAATGGTAGTCTGGAAAATTAAATTAGCCAGACAAAGATGCAAACTTTTTTGCTGATTAAATTAAAAAGCAGTCCCCAGATTGTGGAGGAGTGGCACATTAAAAACAACAAATCATTCAGCCTTCTTCACTGTTGATCCTTAATTTGAAAGGCAGCATGGATTCCTAAGGCCGTAGCTTCCAGGATTCCTTCAGTGAAAAATCATTGCTACCCAACTATAAAAGGCTTAGCTCTTAAGAGAATATTGTGCTTTTTAAATTTTTCCTTTAAAATTCAGATTTAACCAACTTGATTTGCAGTGTGATGCCAAAGAGATCAATTAGTTTTTTCCCTAGTCCACTTGATCATAGTCTCTGGTGAGCGATACAGGAATATTAGCTTGGCATACAGGTCTTCCTCCAGTTCCAGTTCTCCAGTCTCTCGCACTAGGAAAATGTCAGTGCACAGCTTCAGGATTCGGTCTACATTGGGTAGCTCCTCAAACATGATGGAGTGAGAGATCCCACTGAAAAATTCACGGACGAACTTCCCTATTACCAGGACAACTGAGGCATATAGTCCCATAATGCTGGAAAGAAAGAAAGAAAGGAAGATTTCAAATCATGCCTTGTAAAAGGGCAGCCAAGTGTGAGGAAGCTCATCTACATGGCCAACTGTAGTCTGTCAGTGGGGTGAATATCAATTTCTAATTAGGGTCTTGTTTCTGCTGTGCCACAGGATGGAGGAAAATAAGATGTCTTTGAACACCTCACAAATTTGGAATCATAAAGAGCTGAGGCTCCTGTCAAATTGTTTAACCTCAGTTGCTGATGGTCACATGTCCTGCCTTGGAAGCCACAATTGGAAATCTGACAGCAGTTGGCTGCTAAAGGCAAATAATCTGTCAGGTTTCATATTTAATATTTTTTAAGGTATATGCAACTGGTGACTAACATTTGCTTGTCCCCCCAACAATCTTTCTATGGGGACTTCTCCAAAATCCTACCAGAAGGGTGTATCTCCTGGGAATGCTTAGTCTCCTGCCTTCCTCTGTCTGTGGACATGTAGTTCATAACTCTTTCACACCCAAGGTCCTGGCTACAAGATTGAGAAGTCACCAAAACCAAGCAGAGTTTGGGCAGAACTTGACCTGCAGCTAAATTAACATATTCTGAATTATTTCTCTTCTGTAGGAAATGGGTGTGAAGGGCCCTTCTGTTTTTATTCCCACTGGAGAGCAGTCACCAGGGGTAATACCTTGCAAATAATAATCCTTCTATAGATTACATTAATAGACATGGATTTGAAAATCCCACAAAAAACATTTTCAAAATGTTGTAACGTTCACACACTACAACAATGAAAAAGAAATAACCCCCCAAATCAGCAAATAAAGTCATCTCTACTTCTATCTTATGTACTTCATTTAAATTTATGTAAAGATTTCTTCTTACCCATAACCAGCCAAGAATCCAAGGCTCGGTGGACTGACTTTATCACTGAATATGAAGAGTTCAAGACTCTCTTGAGGCGTTTTTTGTCTTTTTCCAAGCTGATTCAAAACCCACCATTCTTCAGATGTGTTTTTGACAAGAGAAACTGTAATATTTTCCCACTTGCAGTCTATTGAAAAAAAAATTAATACATATACAACAAGAATTGCAAAAATCAGACATTTTGAGACAGATACTTCAAACGTCTGCATTATAAAATGCTGAAGCAAAATTCTTCTAACTCCATTTTACATTATTTCTGTGCACAAAAGTAAAAAAACCAGACTTCTGTGTTTTTTCTTCTGCAAATTCTATCTGAATCTGCATTAAATATTTAAAATATTTCATATCACCTACATGCTCTCCCATACAACTGTCAAATAATTCTGGTATTTTCAGACCAAAATATCAATAGCATTCATCACATCTTCATTTCAGGCCTAGAGAAACACATTTAACCTGGAAGGGTAGCAGTCAGCTTCTGTATCTCAAAGTGTAACTATCACCATAAACCATTTATGTCTTATATAAAAGATATTATTCTCTTGTGTCAAAAAAAAGGATGCTATCCTGTTTTATGCATACTGATCACACAGGCAGGAGATGAACTTTGGTCCTCCTGAGTGTCCATTAGCAGTGTGTACATTAAAGCCCTTCTGAAGAAACTCAAATTAGGGACCTGACCAATGACACTGAAGCACTCATAACTTATTGCTACTCAAGAGTTGGGTTCAGCCTCAAGAATTGTGTTTCTCAATCCACCTTGACCAGAACAATACTAGATCATGCTACTATTATATAATTTAGCCTCTGTTGAGAAAATTGTGCTTAGATAAAAGACTTGTTTCTACCATTCCAAACCAACAGGTTTTTACACATGTATGTGCATGGGTGCATGTATTTGTATGTCTGTGAGTACCTGTATGGATCCTGATTAGGTAAGGGCACTCTGAAATTCAATGAGTTATTTAAGTGGATTCTTTGTAGACAATAAGGAAAGAATAGCTTAAAAAATTAAAAATAATGCAGTGTCATTATTTAAGCTGAGGAGCTGCCTTTGCAGACATGCAACACTACCAACTGTTCACAGTAAGGTAGCAGGGAGATGTGGGGAAGTGAAACTTGCTATCACTTACACAAAAAAAAACCCCAGAGGAAAACAGTTCCTAAAGCAGACTTGAAGGAAAGGAGATGGACTTCATCCTTAAAGTCCCTACTGTTAAATCCAAAGCTAAAATACATGGAGATGCATTTTCTGCCTTATACTGTATTACCTTATCTCTCCTCAAGCTTGCAGACACCAAGTAAAAACCATTTAAAGTGCATTGCAGACTGAAGTGCCCCACAACAGCTGTGAATGTACAAGTGTGAGTGCTGCCTTGCAATTCTTTAAACCATACTTTGTTTTCCATGGTCTGGAGACATACCTTTCAATAGCTGCTTTATGGGTTTTGCCAGAGAATCACTAGGAGCCTTGATGTAGTACGGGTAAACTTCCTCTAATGTTCTGGAAAAAAAATGAGAAATCAAATATTTCATATTTTTATACCTCTAAAATAATTTAGAAATACCTAACAGTGCTACAAAAATTCTCAGTAATTCTTGTCTTAAGTTATGACTTTATAGTATTCAGATGTCACATCTGAAAATTAGCTGGATTTTTCAGCTATGTTTTTTCAGAACTTCAGCAGAGAGTTCCATCCATAATGTCACCATTCACACACCATGAATTCCACATACTTGGGGCATGTGTGTTTGCAAGAAATCTAGACTTTATCTTTTGTTTCCTTTTTTTTAAAAAGCTGCTTTTATAGTCAGCCATAAAGTATAAAATAAAGGCAGCACATCCCCAGTAGTAAACAAGCTAGAAAAATATGTGGTGAGAAACCTGAAAAGAGTAAGAATTTTCCTCAGGATTTTTCATTTGGAAATATTTTTACAGCTTTTAGGAGGATTTCAAACTTAGAAAGAAAGATGTTTGTGGAAGTTCTTCCACTGGACTCAAAATTGAATCGCCTTGAGTGGGAATAAATTACCAGTATCTAGAGGGAGACACATTTTGTTAAAAGCAGAGACACTGTCCTAATATTTTCCTCAAATGACTGAAAAATTCCAGGGAAGAGGAGCTCTCAGAGAAGTCCTGTGACACTTGGCTACATTGCATACACCAGGCTGAGGAAGAACAAGGGCGGCCAATTGAAAATCCCTTCTGATCACTCCAGCAGGTCCAAGAAAAGGTAAGAGCTCAGCAGCTAAATTATCCCAGCAGAGGTGGCGGCAGAAAGCTCCCTGCTGAAGTATCTGAGTGACTAATAGCTATCATAACCATTTTTCCTCTATGACCAAGTAAAATAACCTTGAGTCTACAAAATTACTGCAAGACAGGCAAATGCAGCCATATCGTCTATGTTACTGTTTGCCTCCTGCAAAGAGAGAATTAAGAATTAATTACTCCTTCCCACAAACGAGAAAAATCTACCCTCTGTGGCCCTACTTCACCTTAGGAAATATTGCTGTATCTTCACACAGCAGAAAAGAGGCATCAAGTATTTTTAACGTGCAAGGACCACATGTGCAATAGCGGTCGGTTTGGATGTAAGAGTTTGTGTGGGTGCAGAAAAACAGCTGTGCACAGAAAAGGCAAATCTAATTTCTACCTACTGGCAGATAAGAACCTCTCAGAGTTTTCACAATCCCAGTTGGTCTCAGCTTAAACTTTTCAACTCTTGTGGCCACAAATCAGGTCAAGTGGCCTTCAGGGATGTTGTGTTGGCTTAGCAGTACTTAGAAACTACTACTGTAAAGTAACCCCCAGAGAGAAGGTGGAAGAGGAAGGGCCAGACTCTTTTCAGACCTAAAAGGAGTCCCCACTGCTGTTAATGCCATAAGGCTATATCCGTAGAATAATGTTAGATATTCATATGAAGAGCATGCCTTGTGAATTTCCATCACAGGAAAAGATCTGATGTCAGAAATGACTGCAGATGTTGACCTTTGACCGCACTGATTTAACACTTCCTTGCCAATCTAGTACTATTCAGGAGTAGCAATGTGAGATACAGTCTGGATGGTGATTTAGAACAAAAAATCTTCAATACAACATCCTCAGATCAAGTTGAACTGATGTAACTCAAAGGTGAATTGAACTGTGAATATAATGAACTTGTGTTTATCCAGTAAATCAAAGAAAAGTTACTAATAGCTTCACCATGCTTGTTGTTGATGATCCAGTGTTCATGGTCCTCTCAGCCTATATTTAAAATAGGGAACAAGTTTTCACCTTTAATATTACTATTACTTGGCTTCAGTGCTGTTGGAATCTGTTATTAGAGGGGGATAGATGGACAGACAAATAGATCATTTGCACAAGCTTGGCCACCTTAGGAAATCAGGCTTCAAAGGTGAAAGTTTGCATATAAATAGAAAAAGAAAATAACTTACACCTTTTCCGGTTCATTTCCATCCATCATTGTAGCAATGTCTCTTCTGGTGTGGTTTTTTAGTGTAAAGGTAAGTTTATCTGATGCTATTTCAGCTTTGGCACCAAGGGAGAGGTTTCTGTTGTAAGTAAAAGGGAAAACACATTGACAACCTACAATGAGAGGGTATCCTAGGCTGGGTAAGGCGGCTTCTGTGGGCTGCAGAGAAACACCCATGGCACAAAGTGTGTATGCTGCCTCTGTGACACAACAGGCCCACCTTACTGCCTCTTGTGGCCTCCTGGCCTAGATGAAAGGGAGCAGTTAAATAGGTCACTGTGGTAAGTCTATAACACTCTCAGTCATTCATGTTCACAATGTAACTCACAAGATACAATTTGAGGGTGAAAAATGTCTCTTTTCACTAGTGTATGAATGCTTGTAGCTATGAAAGCATATGGGCAAACTGAGTAGCAGTACTAAAAATTAATTTTAAGGCTCAGAAATGATGGAGTGATGTAATTCACTAGTTAATAGTGTGCTTCCAGGAGAATAATGGGTGGGGGATGTCAAATAAAGTTGAATTAAATGTGCAGATTCATTACAAGCCTATTTCTGACTGTGGAAGAACGGACCCAGCATGTTCAGAGATCCCACAGTGATTCAGCTGACCTGCTTCTGGTGCATAGTCTTACAACAATCCAGCTTCTACTTCCAAGGAAGCATGCAAATATGGAAGCTGCAAAGGAACTTAATTTCCATGGGTGATGACTTCAGCAATCTACAGGAACCCCACCTGGCAGACAGTAGCCACCAAATTACCTTGATGACTTGGTGTGCTCTAGCCTGAGTACAACAACTTTAGGTTGTCTCTTTCAAAAATTTCATTGTAAAGTGAGTTCACTTGGGCCAAAGAAATCTCACATGAGCAGGCGAAGGTCTGACCAAAATGGATCTGTGCCACTGTTATGGCATTTGCACATAAAATAGTTTGTGTCACTTCCAGACTCCTTTAATAAGAGGACCAAGAACTTCTATTCATATTTCCTCATAGGTTTTCTACCTTAACTAGGTCTAAGTATTCACTTTCCATAAATTTTAGCAAGGTTGCTGTTAAGGGCAGTTCATTGGGACATCTCCATCTAAAACTGACTAAAATATTCTTACTTTTTCTTCCTTCCTGTCAAGTTCCATTGAAAATTCCACCTGGACATTTTAAATAATCTACTTGGTAGTGGCTCCACTTTTTATTTTTTCAGAACTGCAGGAACAAATGTTTTCATGGGTAACAAATGTGACTTCTGTCTGTCCCTCTCCCTCCTACTCTCAGTTTTTGCTCTATCACAAGAGAATTTGCTAAAAATCTAAACCAAAAATGCAGTGTGGAACTGTTCTACTGAGCTAATGCTTGGCAAATGATCCATCCACCTCATGTCTGAACCGTTTAATTACCTCTGAATGGTCCACGAAATAACTAAAGTGAAATCAGCATCAAAGTCCAGAAGTCCCTGTATCATTTTCTTTCTGCTGGGAGGGCTGATGGTCCATAGAGAGTTTGAATTTCCCTCCAGATCTGCTCGAGTTATATCTTCTCTTGCATAGCCCTCTAGAAACTGCAAGGCAGCCTGTGCAGAAGATGAAAATTTCAGTGCAGTGATATTCACAAGACACAGAGCCACATTCCTCAGTCAGACAGATTTGTTTAATTGTAAGAGCAGTGGTGTGTACTGATTGTTTTCCTCAGGTACCAAATGGGGCTTGAGATAGGAAGGGGAATCAACAAAGTATAGCCAAGCTAAAAAGGCAAAACAAAAATGGCCTCACTGTTTGATGGCCATGTTGGCCAAAGTGAGTCTGAAAGTTCATGAAGTAAACTCTCTAGAGGCTATTTGAACTCCAGTAAAATTTTTACTCTGTCTTTTGTTACATATCTTTCTGTATAGAAAAGTGTCTGCAAAGGATAAAGTAACTAGAACCTTGTAACTTTCAAATGGATCTAGGTTACAATATTAGTGCTATTATACATGGGCTATTTGGCAGGATCTAATACCAAATCATAGTATCATAGTAATGGGCTAGTAGCAAGCACTTCTTTTAAAGTTATATCGGATCAAATGCCAGTCACATTAGCAATCCTACTAATTACTAGCCCTTTTCCTGTAGAAACTTGTGAAAACTTGGCATGTTGCTCCATGAAACACCGATACTATGCTTAAATGCTTTTGTTTTGACATTTTAATGTCAAAACCTTTCTAGGCTATGCACACCTTCTTTTGACAGCACCACCATTCCTCACTGGAAGGTGGGAGATGTGTTCTCTAGGAAGGAGCATGGGGCTTAAAAGTGCATAAGACACTGTTTTGTCCCCATAGCATGTTTTCTTTGGCAGTACACAAACAGTGTCACATTTCCTGAAGGCTTGTGTCATTTAGAGGGGTGGGTTTTATTCAGACAACAGGACAACTAGGGTTTCTGGCTTCCAGAATTTTGTGCAAAGATGTCTGCATTAAAGGTAACTTGTCTCACCATGACCCAGCCTTGTCCTGACAAATGGCGTGTCTGAACCTTTATTCATGCAAATCATCTTTATAGAAATATCTTCCAATTGACGACAGCACTGATGACCACTTAAAACTGCACAAACAAAACTCACAAAAGGCCTCCATGGAGACATGCACACATTTTAAAGTAATGAGGTATTCTACTTTTCACTTACAGTGTTACCCCTATAGCTTCTCAGAAATTCAGTGAACTCATTCGGATCCAAACTTTTGAGCTGATTCTGCTGAGCACTCATGGTAAAAATAGGCTGGGAAACAAAAGAACACATGCTTATCACATTTACTTCACATTGGCTGTTACATGCACACTATGGCATCCTGTGCATCACAGCCCAAGACAATTATGGCACTCAATTCAACAAGACAATGTTACAATCTCATTCCACTGAGATGCAAGCTACCTACAATTATCTTATATCTACCATGTGGACCTGTAGGGTAATTTATTCAGTTTCCACTGCTGGTAGAGTCTGGTTTCAACTTGAAAGCGAAGATAATATTTTACATCACTGATAAATGAACATATTTTTAAACCCAAAAGGGATCACTTGTGGAAGTTTTCCAGGTACCTTGCATAAAGCAGTAGAGTTCAATTCAGTGAAAGGAAAAATAAATAGTACAAGGAAATATAATGCAAAAAACCAGAGTTTGCTTTTAGTGTTTCTTCTTTTTTACCTGATAACCTCCTAGAGTTATTGTGATTGATACATCTAGAGGCTTGTTGGTGATGCCTGCAACAGATTTGATTAAAGACATGAAGAGCAGTGGGAACCAGACAATACAAATCAGCAAGACGATAATCATGCCACCCATTCCATACTTCACAACTTTCTTTTTCTTCTGGCCTCTTGGTTGGGGATATCTCTGCAAAAGCAAACAGCAGTATGGTAATGTCTATCCTGTTAAAGGTACACTTCATATGATTTCATGGGTGAATATATAATGATCTTAAGGCTTCTTATCTCTTGTGGTAATTTGCTACGTCATGTCAGGCAAGCTATTTTGAGATTTTTTTAGCCAAATTTGCACAGACACCCAATTTCTGATGACAACAGAGAAGAGTGTCAAATGAACCCAAAATGTGTGTCCAGTGTGAAAAATATTGTAAACCTCTGTGATTTTGATTCTTCACAACCATAAAGAAGGAAGAATTTAGGTAGGATATTAAGATTTTTTTTTTAAGTGCAAGCATGAACTCACAAGAACAAAATATAAAATAATAGCAGAAGCAATTATACAACAATTTGTTCCAAAAACTGCTATCATAAAGGGGACCCACTTTCTTGTATTTGCATTTCCAAAAAGTTTCATCTCAAAAATCCTTAAGGCAGACTTCCTCTCATAGGTGTTGAAATGCTGCAAACTGTATATTATGGGGGATGGAGGGAGCAGGAAAATAGTTCACCAGCAACTGACACACGCAATCAGTAAAATGTCTGATATTGAACTACCTCCAGGTTCATTTCACACCTCACAGTATTTCTAAGAGTTCACAGGCTTGATCCAATCTGTTTCTAGTGAATTCTACACCAACTCCAATTAACTGATGTTTAAAATTTTGTTGCCCTTCCTAAAATCTGGATATTGCTCATGTAATATCCTTCTCTTTCTTAGCTTCTGAGGACAAGAGTGACAGCTTTTCTTCTCCCTTCAAAGCAGATCACATGCTCTGCCTTGTCTGTAATTCCTGTCCTCTGTTATCTGCCTCATGACTGAATACTCTTAATATTTTCACCATCCTGTAAAATATCTTAGTTTCACTGTAATTTATTTTGGTGTAATTCTCCTACAGGATTTAACTCTACAGCGTTCAGTAGCCTGCCCTCCATGTACTGCATACCACACATGCAAAAATAAAGATGCACTATACTGCACTGCACCTCAAACACATCAGGAATCTGGCTTTCAGCAAATTGTTCTTGCTTTGCAACATGCATCCATAAAGCCTTATGAGAATATTAAATTTGTAATACATTGCTATATTTAAAACCAATTATTTACTTTTCAAAAGCAGTGTATCAAGTAATTTGCTTCAAAATACTGTTTTCATTAAAATATCATATCAAGATCAGCAGGGGTATATTGTTTGCCTGCAGGAGATTAGTTCAGCCACCTTTAATGATGTTATAGAACATCTCAGAGAGAATCTAGCAGTCCAAGTACTTAGGCATACCACTCAGTGAAAGAGAGAGAGAATCAAAGTAACTTAAACACTCATAAAGTCATGGCACAGTTATTTTGCTGTATGGCATTAGAACATACATGCCAGCTTAGACATGGAAACCTTCCCATGTCAGATCTCTGCTACACATAATGTGAATTGTAGCATAAAAGCATGCAGTGAGATGGAGAGTCAATGTAGAGCTGGTTTATTACTTCCCTGACTCCTGAAGTTCTTCAGAACTCCTTCCATTCATGGCAGAAGGGGGAGTCTGAGAGAAAAAAGCTATAGGCAAGGTTTGTGTTGCACTTTAGCTCTGAGTTAATCTAAGTGACATACTTAGAAAGTAATTGCCATTAAGAGACAGAACTATAATAAAAGTAGAAATACGTCAGAAACACTTAAAAATAAATCCATTTCAACGCAGATGTAGAATTTCTGACTGGTTTGGTCACTCTTAAAATAATGTTTGATTTCTTTTTCAAATTGGCAGAATAAGCAAGCATATGGTTGCAATCTTTATAGCAGTTATAAAGAATCCAGAATTTGCAAGATTAATTTGAACTCAAGCTTAAATGATTTAAAGAGGGTGAAATTTCAGTGAGACAAATGGTGGGTTTATCTGGCCTGCAGTTCAGTTCTGGATGTGCAGGGACTCTCCTGAGATAGAGGAGGCAGCTGATTTCCCTCTGCAGTTACATGAACCTGGTGTCTCTCTGACCTACACTGCGGGGCAAGAACTCTTCCTTCTACTGACCTTTCTCCTCAGCTGCAGCTTCCCTGCTACTCCAGGTTACTCATTTAGTTGTGTGTGAGACTGTGTGAATTCCAGGACTTCCAACCCCATCCTTGAAACCCAGGCATGCAATTAAGCCAGCAGGCACATGCTTGTGGAGTTCATGTTAATATTGGAAAAATCAGCTGGGCACAGAAGAGAAGCCATTTGAAGTTTCATTTGTGGTGGCTGCCAAATAATGTAAAGTACCCAACAGCCTGAATACTTCCAGTGCCAAACGCCAGGCAAATCTTCCAACAAATTTTTTTTTATGGTGGATTTCTCAATTATTTAGGGACTCATGATTATTTCTCTTCCCTTCTGCATGGGGGAAGAGAAGGCCTGAATCACTCATGTGGGGTTTCCTTACTTTTTCTGACTCTCGCCAACACTTCAGGATGAATATATGAGCATAGATATCTTCAACACAGATCCAGCTGGAAAGACTGAGAGTGGTATCAGTCCAAACCCAGTCCATTACTGCTCTCAGCTCAGTCAAAAATGGAACTAGGCGGAACCTGAAGGGAGACCACAGCAGATAACTCGTCAGAAACAGAGCCAATCACATCAAAAATGCATAACAAGTGTATATATGATAAGAGGGAGAATTAAGACAACATGAAAAGAGCTTAATTGGGGATTCTGTAAACACAAATACAATCACATCCTGAAATTGCCACAGCTCGTGTTACTCTAGATCTTCTTGCCAGGCTATAAACGTGCTTATGCATAATTACATCCATAACTGTGATTGAGCCACTGGTGGAATAATACAAGATTTCCTAGATTCCTCTGACCTGGGAGAGGAGCACATGTTTTCCACAGGATGGTGGGAATTATTTTATACCTCCTTACACCAAGTGTTGCATGGCATCTTTGCAGTAGGTGGGCAGCCCTCTGCTGCATATGGAACTGGGCTTTGTGAGTCAGGATTAAACAGCAGAAGAAGGTGGGAATCAACAGGAAATCAATATGCAAAGAGCAGCTGTTCAAAGGGCATCATTCCCTTTCCTAGTCCCACACCTTCCCTATCAGCCACGTCCCAAAGAGTATTCCATGTGAGGAAAGCTTTCTTCTGTAACTTTTCCTTGGAGTGCAAGAAGCCCATACTGCAAATACTGTGAAAAGGCTGAAATGATTCCATTTTTTTTTCTTTCTGTGAAATACATGTATGTTTCAAACTGGCTTAATTACAAGGCCACTGTAACAGTGTAAATGGAGGATGTGGTCTGTCTGTGTAAAACCACCTTTCACTCTGAGGTGATGCTGTGCCTGTTCATTGCTCTAACACTCAGAACTCCTGAAGAGTTTCAAATGTGCAACACTTCTCAAAGCAAAAATTTTTGTGCTTATTTTTAAGTTCCTGTTTCTCAGGTGTGTTGTCTTTCACTCTATTCCTTTCACCTGTTGAGGTAGAGCAGGTAGACCTGCTCCAAAGGTGTCTTTGGGATTTGACACTTTACTACTTTTTAGGACTGCAGAACTAATAACATTACCTGTCTTCTAGCACAATGTGTACCCCTTATTTCTGTTCACAAAGGTGATTTCTTAGAAGTGTTAAAAATGTCTATTTCATACGGGGACTGAATGGCTGACTAGTATATCAGGCTTCTGGTTTCAGACTGAGAGATGGAATTTTATGAAGTTTGCCTTCCAGAAACAGATTTTTCTTTTTTCTCGTAGACTACAGGGGACATATGGCATATACAAAGTGTGCAATTTACTGTCTTGTTTCCAGCACTCTGTGAAGAAAAGTCATGAATAACCCCAGCATTTCACTGTATCAGATCCTTATTACTCAAAAGAAAGAAGAAAGGCAGTAAGTCTATGCTTACCCTTGAAATAAGAACAGATTGACATAGTTATAACTTTTTGTGAGGAAGTTGCCAAGAACACGAGTTGGATATCCGCAGCGTATCTGATAAGCTGATAAGCCAAAATAAACACATTTCACAAAATACCAGAGCTGGGCAACTGTGTTCTGGCTAAATTTCCTGTAAAGAAAAAGATAAAGGAAAACAATGAGCTTTGTATCTGTGTTTGACCAAATTAGCTTGAAATGATTTTTTGCTCCTGGCAGTTTCCTCTTCCTGAGGTCCTGTGAAAAGGCCTTGGTTGCTGACCCCATGGCAGGGTTAAAAGAGTACTGGAAAGATACTGAATGAAAAACTCTAAAACCAGCATCCATTGCCACCTCAGGGCTGCAGGGAGAGACTGGGAATAGGCTCCCCAGAGAGTGAAGGCTTTGGGCAGTGCCCTCTCCCTCTGAATGCTGAAGGTCCCTTGCTGCCCAACAAAGACCAGTCTTCCTCAGCCCCCCTGATGGCTCAACCCTCTGTGAGCCCTGGGTAGGGGCTCAATCAAGGCAGCTTTAGTGGTTACTCATGTTCATGAATGCACCTCATACAGGAATTTAAGATGGATTGACCTCTGAAAATATTTTCCGTCCTTCCCTGCTTGACTCAGCTCTTATTTCAACAAGTATTTCAGACACCTCTTCACTTTCTCTTCTCTGGACTCAGCCTCTCCTCACATGTGCCATTCTGGTTGTTACTCAATAGCACAGTGGGTCTGCAGCAGATGCCTCATGATGGACAGGATTTGTCAGCAAGCCATAACCCAATATTTTCAATTAAATCCCACAGAAGTATTTTAATTAAGAAATTTGCAGGGGGTTCTAATCTCACATAGAAGGAATACAGGATGTTTCAGATGCAAGTTTGAGATTAACAACTTGATATAGGTTTCTCAAAAGCACAAAGTCAAAATTATTTTATTTCATAACAATTCTTAATGTGCAGTAGCTAAGAGATCCATTTGAAAAAATAATTCTTTTTTCAAATTTGGGCACAGTTGCTACTGCACTTTCTTTTTGAGAGAAAGTGAGACTATTCAGTCTTCCTTTACACTATAAACCTATTTCTTTTTTCCCAGTAAAATAACTTGACTGTTAATGTAGTGTAAGGTGCCTAGGTGATAAACTTAATTTCCATGGACAGTCAATGGAGTGAGGGAAATACTTCACAGCAGTTTAAAGTAGGAAGAGGAGAGTCAGCCAAATACTAGGGAGGGAACCTTAGCACCTCTGCACTGCAGACTGCAGTGGTCAGTGCCCTGAGCCGGGAAATCAGAAAGGTTAGATTTAGGAGTGAGCTTGACCAGGTATGTGACACAAAATTTCATGCAGTGGGTGACCACCTCCACATCACCTCCAGAGCCAAGTGGCAGGAGCACGGGAGGAGAAATTTGCTCTTCAGAACAGACACATATTTTAGATATTCCTCAGTTTAAGGAGATTTAAATCCACAGTTCACACATTTCAGGAAAGTGCTAAGTTATAAGTTACTCTGCGGGAGACATTTTCTACTTGCTTTTTCTTCTAAAGCAGCATGCAGCAGTCTTGGGAGCAGGGAATTGGATCAGACATCAACATTGTCTCAGCTGAAGGCTCTAATCACTCAATTACAGGCAATTTCTCTTTCACCTGCTGGCATTTTGGCCTAAACTGAGAATATTTCTGTACATATATAAGTAATTCTTCCTCAAACTTATATTGGCCACAGTTACTGCTGTGGAAGTGCATTCCAGCTTTCTGCTTAGAAATGAGGCAAAGAAGAAACTTGATCATTATTCCAAAGCCTAGCTATAAACATCTCCAATTTAAATACAGAGAACTTGATAGAACATCAGTATTCCACCCATATTGTTTGTTTATAAGGCTTATACCTTTCTGTCACTCCAGGCAAGATAAAGAACATCCAGAAATGTATTCCGAAAACAAGGATGACCTGGAAGATGACTTTCCCCATCACAGTTTTTTTGAGGTACAGTGCTCGATCTACCACCATGGTACCAAACTGAATGAGCACCATCACCAAAAATGCCTCTGGGACCTGGTCTTCTGATAATGAAGAGGTGATATCTGCTGCAGCAGAATGTTTCTGAAAAGCAAAATATAAGGGTGGTCAAGGAAAAAGGACACTTGCATGACATTTAGCATCCTCAAAACGTAAATCCTGCTGAGGATCTACAGGTAGACGCCGCTGTGACATACCCCAAAAGCCCAGAATCCAAATACAATGATGATGAAGTCCACAGTATCTGCGAGGAACATCAGCACATACACATCAGTCACTGCACTGTAGTCTGGATGAATAAGATTGTAGAAGAACTGTCTGATGGGCACGTACACCTGGAGAGTCCTAAAACAACATAGACCACAATGTGATTTAATAACACATAACTTGCACTGAAGGAAGTAAAGGCTGAGGGTGGTATGATTAATATTTTTAAAGGTATCTAAGATCTGCTCTGACAGCCTTCACGGGACTGCAGAGACACCACTCCTTTGTTCTGATTGCTTCTAAACCACTGTACTAGGATTTGTTCAGTAGAAATATACATAGCCAACCAAGGTCACATGGGATGTTTAGCTTTTTTATCAGGCAGATGCTATTTTAACAACTGCTAATTTGTATGATGTTCAGCTGGTGGAACATCTGCAAACAACAAACACTTGAATTAATATTGGTAGTAGACCGTTCCCTTTAAAAGGCTGGCTTACTGCTTTCCTGTTTGGAACCTCCCCCCAAACCCACACAGCTCCTCATATTGCTCACTTTTTAATTGTAAAAGCCTTGGCTTTGATCATTTGTTCTCGAAACTTTTCCATGAGAAGCTCTCTTCTAGATTTTTGCTTGATGCTTAATACACTGCTTCCCTTCTGACTGCTGTTCCGTGTACTGGTACTTCCTGGAAAAAAGGCAAGGAAAAGAGAAGTTCAATTCAAAAGAAAAGTTTAAATGCTAAAGCTAGAAAGTAATAAATCTTTTTTATCATATGAGACTTCCATCTCATATGACTATCATGTTTCAAAGAAGCTTTGAAATGAATTCTGCTTTCTTCCCCCAGTATGATAAAATCTTGAGAGCATCCAGTAAACTTTTAATCACTGATCAAAACTTGATTAATAGCTATAAAAAGAGAAAGCAGACTAGTGATAAAAGCAAGTATTTGATTGATCTGGCTCAGTCACCTCAATTGGTATTATACATATTTAGGCTAGACTACCCCTGCCCTTTTTACAAGATGGGACATGTAATCTGTTTCAAAATAACTAACAAAAACATTTTCTTAATTCAAGTGTCTACAAGTGTAGATATGAAAAATACTTGTGCTTTGCATTCTCTCTAGCTGGAGATTATACTGGACAGGAATTTCTGGATCTGGGCCACGCTGAGCATTCCTTTCCCAGCTTTTAAATGTCATTTAAAAAACACAATGAATCACAAAGTATGGCTCTCCATTTGAACTTTAGGAAGGTTTGGAGTGTGTTCAAACATGAAGATACACTGGTTCATATCATACTTCATCACTGAGAAGCAGCAGCATTCAGTAGCCCCTGGGAGCTCCTCAGCAACCGGTCCAAGGTTTCAGTAGAATGATCCTATGAGAAATGAACATTTGTCCTTCAAATCCCAGAAATGCCACAGCATTTACCTCTCTTAGATCTATGTGAGGAGAAGCTGGACCTGTGAGAAAGCTGGGATATGCTGCTAGAACTCTTCCTCCTGATGGCAGTCTGCTGCTCAGGGAAGTGGACATGGATGGACTCCACTGATGCGGCAAGATTGACAGATTTCAAAGAGGCAGAAGAGTCTCTCCTGCCTCCTGTCAGAGAGAGCTCATCATCAGTATCCTCTTTATTACTGGAGCTGTCTCCCTTTTCATCTTCATCCCACAATCCATGGCACTAGTAGAAAAGCAAGAAGAGAACATATCAGGCCTGTATATCTGTCACAACATTTATCACAGGCATTGCTCAGCTCAGTCACGTGTCCACAAGGGAGAAGACAAATTCAATGTGTTGGGATATTATAGAAACATTTAGGTTGCAGAAGTTCTTTAAGATCATCAGTTCAACTGTTAACCCAGCACTGCCAAGTCCACCATGAAACCAAGACCCTCAGTGCCACATCTGAATGTCTTTCAAACACTTCCAAGGATTCCACTCAATCGCTTGCCTGGGCAGCCACTTCAAATGCTCAATAACCTTTCATGGAAGAAATTTTTCCTGATAACCAAATCTTTATATCACATGAGTGATTTAAAAACTAAAATTAAGAATTAAATATAAAATAAGAAACTACCTGAACCCAGATTACCTTTAAAATAGATCTGTGGAAGAATAAAGCAAGAAGCTGAACAAGATCATAGTGCACATAACCCTCTTTCTTCTCAATGCCAATAATATTGGGTGGATGGTAGGGTTTATCTTTTGTGTAATCCACGTGTTTATTCCAAGGAAAGAAGCCAAACTGGAAGAAGTATTTGATGACAATGGCCACCTGTTCGGAAACACAACACACTTGGGGTGTTTTATAAGCATGTCAGATATAATAGCCTCATTTACAATAAGAGGGATAAAATATGACTGCTTTGTCAGTTTTATGAGAACATAAACAAGCATACTCATTACTACAGAGGAATAACACTTCACATTTCTCCAGTAATAAAGTCAATCAAAATGCACCAGCAGATGCTACTCAGTGGTACTTGAGATACCACAAGCAGTAAATTCTGTATCTTGATTAACCATTACATAGCAACAGTTTGCAAATGGTCTGTTCTTGTGAGAACTGCTTTACATGCTGGGAAGAATATTGCTCATTGCAATGAAGGAAATAACAAACAAGATCTTTCCATACCACAAAAATTGCTGAAGACTTTAGAAAACACTTGTGTTACTATGAAGGGCCAAAGGCCCAGCCCAGATCCCAGAGATCAAAACCAGCAAAGGGACCATGCAAAGATTACACCTTCAGTTTTCTGTGTTAGACATGGGCTTGCAAAACCAGCAGCATACCTCAGTGTAGACAATGGCTGTCATCCAGAAGCGTTTGCTTGGCCGAGGAACAGACAGCATGGCCCACAGGAATATAAGGATGGGAAGCACCAGGGTTATCATGGAGGCAGAGATCATGTGGTTAAGGATGATCACAAAATAGCACACCATTTCTGAGCGGGCCACCAGCGTATTGTACAGGGCATAAATAAGGAGCAAGACTCGGGGCTGACCAACATAGAACTTCTCTGACTCCTCCAACTCGTCATCATGAAACATCCTGCAAGGAGCAGAGTACCACAAATGAACTGAACATGAACTTCACAAGAGTTGCTTTTCAAATTGCTACTATTTTTCCTCTTGAAAAGCATTAAAATCTGCTGCTCAGTCAAATGGAAGAAAAAAAAAAAAGGGGGAGGGAGGGAGGGTGGTATTATTCCCAAATAGCCTGATTCTAAGCTCAGAAAACAAGAATTTCAGGCAAAGTAACTAGAAGCACTGTCCTGCTGATTTTTAATCTACCCAGAAAGAGAATCAGCCTGTCCTAAGCACTTCTACAAGCACGACTTTCCTACAGCTGCCCAACCAACATATCTCATGCAAATCACCCAGTACTGGTGTGGATTCACATCTGATTTATCAACATAGATAGGAATTTGGAGAAAAACCAGAGGCACATCACGAAACCTATGTTATGAATCATCCAGGGGCATAAGATTAGAATATAAAAAATACCCATGAGCATTAGATGTGTCCAATCTTCTATTTATATGACTCAAATAAATATAAATGGTAGTGACTTTCACACACATTCATAATCCTCTCTGCATTTCATAAAGTTTCCTGGCCTGAGAAGAGATCTTACTGAAAAGCAAAAATTACTATGGAAAACCAGAAGACAAGACATTGCATCTGACAAAGTCAGAGCTATACACCCTCTCTCTCCAGGTGCAGGCAGGCTGAAGGGCAATTCTGTGGTTTGAGATTTTGCCCGCACATTTGGGTAAGCCCTGCCCAGCTGAGTCAGGCCAGAGAGCAACTGAAGATGTGCAGTGGCACCATCCCCACCTCAGTGCTGGTTGTGCTACAGAGCACAGTGTTTAAGGGGCAAAAAAGGGAACATCCTCCCCCTTGTGAAAGCACCTAGCAAGGTGGTGTCTCTACATAACCTTCAGTTCCCACTGGCCTAAACAAAAACTGCCAAAGGTCAGAGTTTCCCTTACAATAATCCAAAATAATTAAAGGAGAAACATTTTCCCAGATAGCTCCGGAGGAAACTCATTTGAAATCACAGCTGCCTGGAGAAGAGAAGCCCTCTCCACAAAGAATATTTAGGAAAGCCCTTAACCCCAAGACAACTGCAGCACAGAAATTCAGTGCTAATCAGAATATGGCATCTAGGAAGAAAGCAGAGATTCCTTCCAAGATGAATTTGAGTCACTTTAGAAATCTCCAAAACAACAGCACAGGAAATGAGTTTCTTCCCTTAAACCAAACTTAGCACAAAGTCTGTGTCAGAATTCGTAGGCTAGTTCTGAGACAAAACAAAATAACAGAGTAATAATAAAATTTTCCACATTGTGATCAACAATATTTCCTGGTGGAGGACTCTTACTTGTTCAGGAGCAGCTCACTAGCTGTTAGCTCGTGTGTCAGTGGGGGCAGAATCGTGTCAAGTTTGTCCGTCCGGCTGTCATCTGGGCTCACCATCATGAGGCTCTTCCCAGCTGAGTCATCTGGGGAGCCAAAGGGAAGGTGTTCAAAGCTGACAGCTTTGCTATAGGAAGGTGGAGCTTCTGCATTGCTGTCCACTGTGGAGTACAATGGCACATCGGTATCAGGAGTATATGCAGCTCCTTCTGAATCCAGGCTATAATCTTCCACCTCCTCTTCCTCCAACCTTGATGCAGAATGAGCTCCTTCTTCCTCATGCTCCCCTTCTACCTCTTCAATGGTTTCTGTGGTCCCCTGACGGGAATAGAGCATGGTGACCTGCGTGGGTTCACTGTTGGAGATGGATGAAGAGAGTCAGCCGAGTTTTACAAGACTCAGGATCAAACAAAGTTTGTTAATTGTACCTTTATGCAGACAGCTGAGCAACCTCATTGCATTCCCAGGCCTTTACAGTTCGTATAATCTGGTAGAAAAGATATCCTGATCTTCTCTTACACAGATGGAACATCTGGGTCCATCTGTTCCCTGAATGACACCCCACTGAACTCACAGCGATTCACCACCTTTTAACACCAGCAAGGGGCAAATTAATATTATCAACAAGAGACACTACACTGTCTTTCTGAAAGCAGTTCAAACACTTCAGAATAGTCAACACTTGCTACTACATCTATTTAAGACATGCTCCATGGTGAAGGATAGGCAGTCATGGGATTCCTTCTAAAGTTTACAAGGTTGCTTTTAACAACCACTGTATGAGTGTTGTACACAACTGCAACATGAACTGAATACACACATATCAACTCTGATTCATATAAATAAACATGTAACTTGCTAGCATGAAGAAATGCAAACCAAACTACAAAACTGCTCCAGTAACAGGGTATCTTGCTTACCTTTATATTGCCCTATGTTTTTCAAAACAGTCTTCCCTTTTATTTTACCTGCCTGCTTTACTTCTGTATGTACCTATTTCTGGATTCAACTCCCTGATACACTCTGATCAGTTCTTTGCTTGATTCACATTCCTTGCTCTTGGCTTTGCATAGACTCATAGAATGGTCTGGGTAGGAAAGTACCTTAGAGATCACCTAGTTCCAGCTCCCCTGCCATGGGCAGGGACATCTCCCACTACATCAGGTTGCTCAGGGCCCCATCCAACCTGACCCTGAACACTTCCAGGGATGCAACATCCACAGCTTCTCTGGGCAACCTGTTCTAGTGTCTCACCATGCTCTGAATGAAGAATTTCTTCCTAATATCTAATCTAAACTTGCTCTCTTTTAATGTAAAGCCATTTCCCCTTGTCCGATCACTCCATACCCTGTAAAAAGTCCCTCTCCAGCTCTCTTGTAGCCATGCTTTAAATACTGGAAGTTCACTCTGTGGTTTCCCTAGAATTTTTTCCTCTCCAGAATGAACAGCTCTCTCAGCCTGCCTCCATAGGAAGGGTGCTCCAGCCCTCTGATTACATTTGTGGCCCTTCTTCCCAAGTATTTTCTTCCTCTCCCCTTGAACATCCCTCTTTCTAGTCTCATTCCACTCCTTCTCCACAGGTTAGACAACAGGCACCAACTCAGTGTCTTTGTTGGCTGCATGTCCCTGCATCTCTACAGAGATAAACAAGATTTCACATAGCTCCTATGAAATTACTGGGGCCATATTTTCACATAAACTGTAATATTTTAGAGAAAACTGGCATTGGCAAAGCCATCTGGCACTATAGTCTTCTCCCAAAATTAAAAATTAGCATTCCTTTTTTTTTTTTCTTTTACACTGCTTCCAAACTTATTGTGCTTATGTCAGGTCACATTATTTGTAGCAGAGTTTTAATTAGTAACATTACTAATGTAATACTTGTGATGATGTGTGTTTTGGATGATTCACAGTAGCACTCCTCCTGGTAAAATGTACAAAATCATAGAATTCCACAATTTCAAAACTGATTGACTCAAAAAAAAATTGTCAAACACTTTCAAGACTGAAAAACAATGATGCAAAATTACATAAAATTTCAGATTTATAATATTTATTCAATTATCGAAACTGCTTTCCTATGTCATGTAAATCTCTGGGGTTTACCTGCTAAAAAGTGAACAAACAGTTCTGGACAGATTTCTCTTGCACTGGATGTTAATATTATTTGCTTTCTTTTCATAGCTATTTTCCCTTTCTTAATTCCAACACCTTACTGTAAATCAATGGTAAAGTAATCAAAACATATTTCAAAATCTTTCCTATATGGAGAAAAATAAAAATTGAAAAACCAGCACAATGGTGCCTTAGTTTCTAAAATTACATGTCTCAGTCCATATTTAGGATAACTGATTAGCTGAGAAACTTAACTTCTAGATTCCAATTTAAGAACAAGCACCAACTCAGTAACTCTGAAAATAGGACAGTTTTTTAGCTGAATATATACAGACTTTGGCCTGTTTTTATCCACCCAGCGTAATGTTATGGAACAACTTTAAAAAAATACATGAACTGAGATTGAAAACAATTACAAAAAAACAGAGCAAGAAGTGAAACAGCAAATGACTCCTAGATTAAGATCCTGACTTTGAATCTCAGAACCGTGCCACGACACAGGCTGGAGTAAAGCTTCCTGTAACCATGTGAACCACTCTGCACACCACGTGTGTCTGCAAACACAGATCCATGTACACTGCAGTCAGAATAATGGTATGGGTAAACAAAGAGTGAACAAAGTGAGTGAACAAAGCATGCATGAGTTAAGCACCTTGACACTATACTGCCACTGTCAGCTGATGAGGAGGACATATCCATGCTCTGCATTTTACGAAGCCTAGGTCGAGCGCGCTCACTTGTTTTAGGAACAGAGTCTGGTCCATCTAAATCATCAAGGGTTGACTGCCTTGAGAACAGCATGGTTGCTTCAGTGTAGCAGCTACAGCAGCGCAAACAGTTATAGAGACAGTGTTAAATACAAATGGTATTACGATACACATGGTTCAGTAAACAAATATGCTCGCCATGCAGCTAAACACTGACACAGAGAAAAAAAAGCTTCAGAGAGAAGATAAGGATTTGTTTCAGAGTTACCACGGAAACACACTTCTATGCACAGGTTAGTCATGGTCCATTTCATATAGAGGCTATAGGAGGCCATCTATTCCCTATTCAAGCAGATATGGAACCAACATAGTGCTCTACATGTCTTCCAGGGGAACAGACTTATTTGTGTGAGCAGGTTTTATTTTGTTTGTTTACCCGTGAAATTCCCAGATTTCACAAGGATGTTTTGGGAAGGGACCTCCTCTGTACAAATTCTGTTTTATTACTGATATACTATGCTGAACCTTTTTACACAGGTACAAGCCAATTTCCTAAAAGAGTCCTTAAAACTGAGTAAGCTCATATTCCACAAATAGAAAATAGCTGTCAGACATTGGCTAATCTTCTTTCCAAACCAAAGAGCCAAATCGGATATGTTACTTAGCCAGTAAATGCATGCCAAATATAACCTGCTCTGCATGGGATGGCTTTTATTTTGATATCAGCTAGGAAGCCCTGATGATTCTTTCCAGAAGATTTCATTTATTTCAATCACAGCTTAAAAGTATTTCAAAATTGGTAACATGCACATTTTGAAATAAAGAACAGATATAATAAATCCTTATCTTCTTTCACTTATCAAATACAACAGGACACCAGAGATATACACAATACATTAAGCATTCATGTGTAACTGGAGAAAAGAACTGGATGAGTTATGAGAAAGAAAGTACATAATTAAATACAAGCATTTAACAGAGCAACAGGGAAGAAGCAAATACATTAATGACATATGGTAGGTAAAAAGATTATTTCTCCTGTAAATGTCTTGGACCAACACAGATGTCAATGGAATGAGTTGAGTGTCCTGGTGTTTTAACACATGCAGTGACCTGCCTGCATCTCTCAGATAGAATGGAAGAAGAAAAGACCCCAAAATTCAGGATTTACTCTCTAATTTTCTTCTTTTGACTCCATTTGTATTACACCTGAGCAGTGGCAGCAGGGGATTTGCTTCCTTGGCGACCATGATGTTTGTCCAGGGGCACAGAGAATTGGGTAAGAGGTCAGAAAGGAAAGGCAATGGTGTTTTCCACGTTCCTTTGGTCTTGCTAGCTTGAACTGAGGAAAAAATCTGCTGGCATGAAGTTACAGTCTGCAACTATTGCCTTTAGGAAAATGGGGAGGAAAGAGCAAAATACGTGGAGAGAAGAAGCAGTTATTCTTAATACTACCCTCACTGATGATCTTTTTTGACAGAATGGCTTTTTTGACTGAAGCTAACACATACCTTGGCCTTTTGAACAGAAGAAAAGAATCACCAAGATACCAAAGGTATTATGAAATATTTTCCTTAAGAACTGCCTCAGCGGCAGGGGCATCTCTGTCTCGCCAGTTCACTTGGCCAAAACCCCTTACAAGGCACTTCATTATTTCTGTGTGTGCACAAAGGCACACAAGGCCCTCCAGACAAAACCTGGAGGGCTGTCTGCATGGTGTATGGTTTATGATAGGGGACCAGGAGGTCTGCCCTGGAGGTGTGATTCAGCAGCATAGGAGTTCAGTTGAAGCTTGGTGTTACTAACCTGAGGGGCTCTTGGAGGAGAAGGCTTCCCCCTGCACATACAAACATGGGATATAGCCAGGCTGTTGTTCTATCAGTGAGGTTTTGGTGCTGAAATATGGGAAGATGGCAGCAAGTAGACAATACAGTTTTGCAGTTGACCTTTGTGCTATGATGTTTTATGTATGTGTCATTTTAGATCTCAAGGGCTGAGTTTATTCTTTTGAAGGGCAACACCTAATAATAAGGTGTTGAAAGATTTTAAATGCAGACATAGTTCAAAGGGAACTGTCCAAGGGACTTAAGCACAGCAGCTGTTTATGTTCACATGCTCATTCATATATCTTCAATGGAAGAAACATGTGCCAGCTGTCCTCCCAAACATGCCAGCTCTGACCTCGCCCCCAGAAAACTCAAAGGAAAAGCATCTATTAATCCCAATTGATAAAAACATTTGTCCAGAAGAGTGCCTGCACCATTTGGTTTATAGCTGTTTTAAATGAAGAATAAATCATCAGAGCAATTACTGACTGAGCAGCTGCACTGTATCCTCGATTATTAGGAGATGTGTGTGGGTTGTCACCTGTAGCACAGTCTGTGTATTCTTTATGTGCTTTAGGACCATGCTTCCAAACATGGAGGAAATGAGAACACCAACAAAGTGGAGAGATTCACACCAAGCAAAGCTGATGTTGCCTCAAGTCGTTGCAAAATTTGATCCAAGCATATCTTCCTAAGTGATTTTTCAAATTTGTGTTGGAGACCTTGAAAGCATTAGCTTCTCAAAATCATTCAACAACTATATACTTTAAATTGAATGCTCATTAAAAGCCCCAAATTCAAACATTTTATATAAAGTTGATCAGTATCTATTTTAAATAGTGTACATATGTTGTTGAGATGTTTTTATCCTCAGTGAGTAGGAAATTTTTAAGTTTATGACTTCCTTTTTGCTAAACAAATTTACCCCTCACAAAGAGTTTTTCAGCTTGTGGGTGAATTACATTTATTTCTGTTATTTTTTTCTGTCCATGGGCTAATTAATGACTGGCATTACCTGTTCATTATCTGTATTATTACATTCCTCAGGCCTCCAAGAAAAAGTCCCAATCAATCCCTAACAATCACTGGCCTAAACTGGACTTTGTTCCAGCCCAAACAAGGGCTTTCCTTTCATCCTTCCTTCTGCCTCCCTAGGCATAATTACCTCTCCATTACTCCCTGCCTCATGTCCTATTCTCCCTTCTAGTGAGGGAAGCACAGATAAAAGGTGGTGCTCTTAAACACCCTGACAGGGATTCCCTCCTTTAGCTCCTATAAAAGTCTACACAAAGGTAGAGTGAGGAACTGAAATTGTTATTTGTGATGGGCAAAAATGGATACAAACTCAATACAAACTGGATACAAAACCTTAGATAACCTGAAATCTGACTTAGGACCTTTGTGCACCTGCTATTACATAATTGTAGGCAAAGCCCCAGAAAGGCACCCAGCTAGTTTTAGTAAGTTACCAATCATCTTACTGAAATTCAGAGTTTTTTAACCAAATAAACAGGTCATCAGTCAAATGGAAACAAACTGCAGCAAATGCTCTGCCATGCTAGATCCCAATCCATTCTGGTGGTGCTCCTCAAAGAGCTTGGTGAAGGAACAGCATCAATCCCTTCTCCTGGCTCATATGAACTTTGCACTTTGCCTTTAGGATGCATGAGAGTATTTATACATAAAGAGAAACCAAACAAATACCCTATAACTACCTCATAGTTTCTACTGTGTAGAGAAATGACTGAGAATAAATGACAGCCCTACTAAAAGAAAACAAACAAACAAACAAACAAAACAAAACAAAACAAAACAAAACAAAACAAACCCAAAACCACAAAGGACATTCTACATAAGTCCTTTCAGAGCTTTATCCAGACAATTGGACTTACGAGGGTCAGCTCTCAACTTCACAAGAAATTTACAGTTCCTGCAGCTGATCAGGAGGGTTTTCCTCTTTGGCTATCCAGTGTTTACCTACAGTAATTCCTATCCTGAGCACTGAGGATTATGTCATATTATAATGGAACAGCTTCTGTGCTTCAGCATTCCTGTGTGCTTACCTTACTCAGGGACCTAATGTCCACTACAGAATTTTTGCCCCTAGAGAATTTTCAGTAGTGCAACCAAAGGATAATCAGAACAGAAACCCTCTGCTCCTTCCCAAAAGTTTTTCATTGCAACCCAAGATCCACAGTCGCAGGGATGCTTTAGATTTAATTAGTCACGTCTACATTTACTGGAAATCATTATTTTAAAATACATATTGCCATCTGCTCTTGTTTGGGCAACTAAAAAAAATCAATCAATAACCTCATAAGAAGTTTTAAACATTTCACTTTTCTAAAAAAACTACGTAGGCACTTCTGTAATCCCTTGAAAAGATACACAAGAGTGCCCCAATAGGCAGATGGCATTATCATTCAATCAACAGACTTCATTATTGCTTCCTCTATTATTATAGCAGATGTCCACAATTTGCAATATTTGATTTTTCATTACCAGAAAGAGAATTTGAGATCAGAGAAATCAGTCATAACTCTGCCTTCGCTACTACTTTGTTTATAAACCCTGTGACATCTTCAAAGGAAATGGAGATGACAGAAACACACATGAAAGATTTAACTTTTTCTGTTGCAAAGCATCACCACAGAATCACTGAATTCTGAGTTTAAAAAGAGATTTTAAATGTGCAAGTGGGCCTAAAGCAGGGTGGAAAATGGGTGGTTATTCTGAAAAAAACCCAAAAAACACAAGTTGACCTCAACATTGGATACTGTCTCATTGAAAAGGCAGAATCTATACATTAAAACTACAAGACTTGTTTTTCTTTTTCATATTTTGGAATTGGCTTCCTTTTGTTTATGGTTATAGTTCCTGCTAATGATTGTACAGTAATTATAACTCCTATCTGTAGTAAACAGTGTGACCAAAAACTGTTTAATGAAAGCAGGACTGATATTACTACTCATTCTTTAGGTAGACTGAACCTTGCGGAGTTAAAATCTGCCCTGCAGATCTCGAAGTGGGTCCAAGTGAGCTGGCAACAGCATTCAACTTTACATTTTTCTCACATCATCTGACTCCTGTAAAACTTTGTGACAAAACACAAAGGTGTTGCTCAGTTGGACAACAAGCCACTGAGAAAGATTTGCTCCAAAGGCCAGTGCTTACTGAAGGAGCAATTTGTGGATATTTTGTTGAAGCATAATATTCACAGGCACTCTCTTACCCTTGCTTTTCAATACTATCAGAATGGAAGACAGCCCCTCGTTATTTTCAGTCTGCTGACATCTACCCACATGTCATTAGTAAAAGCTATGCATAATTTACTCTACACAGAAGTTTCCAAGTTTGCTGGGAGTATCAAACACAATATGATACTGCCACAGTTCACAGAACAGGAGGACACAGCAGAAGGCCAGGGATTATGAACCAGCTGGATTTCCAAAGCCCTCCCTTCTCCCCCTCATGTTACACAAATTCTGCAGTATCTTAAAAGTCAAGAACTCCAGGGACATGGTGGGAACAGTCTGCCTCTGTAAGAGAAGGAAGTGAATGTGTGTGCCTCTGTGTGCATGAAGCAGCAGGAGCAGGCAGTAATTTTGGCAAGGGACTTGATGGCATCCACTTTCAGAAAAGAATGAGGAAGGTGGTTTTCCTGAACTAGTCTGGGTATTTGATTAACAAACATGTAGCTCTGCTGGACTGCAATTATGGTTGTTGGGAAACCAGGCTCTTCAGATGGTTTTTGCCCTGTGGATAGTATGAGAGGGGATTTTGTTCTTTCAAATGCAGAATCTCTTTCAATGCAAACCCTTTTCTGATTTGTGGACAACAGACAACAATTTATTTTACAAAGACAGAATATTCACCATGAATGATCCCTCCCCAAATTACATGTCTGAAATCCTAAACCATTATCACAGAAGCATCCTCAGCATCTCTTACATTTCATTTCTTTTCACAAAGAACAGAATACCAATGCCAATGACTCCTAATTCTTGGGGAAACTAAAAGCAGTGGGGTAGTCATGCAGTGGAAAAGAAGTTAAGCCAACAAGTGAGTTCATCACTGTAAAGGAATAGTAACATACAGTAATTTTCACTACTAAGATGGCATGGACAAATCAAAAAGAGTTCAACATTGATTAGAAAGTTTATCAGTCCTTAGACAATATCTAATATTACACCTATTGCATGATCCCTCTTTCTTTCACAGAATAAAATTAAATCAATACCTGGAGATGCTGTCATGAGATGCTGCTGAATCTAAACTATCCATTCTTTCAGAGGCTTGCAAACCAGAAGCTTGACTGGGATTTTTATCAATTGAGTCTAGTCCTGACTCCTCAGAAAGTTTCATCATATGGTTCTGGTAATACAAATGGATGCTCTCCCGTGTTGGAACATTTCCCTGTGGAAGAGAGCAGAGGTAGACATACATGGCCAGGGTGAGATGTATTCTTTGAGGAAGCAGTTTCTTCTGTCATTTGGCAAGTAACAGATAAAGGACTGTGCAAACACCCTCCTAGTAAATAGCAAACTTCCACCTTGTCAGAGTGCAAGTTGGATTTTGACTCAACCTACCATGGCCCAAAGTGTTAGGTTTTCAAGCAAAACTGGAACAACCCACATGGTTTCAGGCTATATTTAGCCACCACAACTCTGCTGGATGGACTGCAGATCCTTCAGCATGGGAATGAAGAGTCAGGAGACTGCATCCATGACTCAATCTGCACTCCAGCAACTTTTGATGGATCTGTTTTAGATAACTTTACAGACTCTAGGAACAATTATTAATGGCCAGTAGCAGAATTTTTGAACAGACAAAAAGCCCAAGAAACAGTTCGTGTACAAACTGATCTAGATTTTAATTAGTGTCCCAAAGTAAAAATTTATTCATTAATTATAGATGATGGAAATTCATTAATTACACAGATGGAAAACGATGAAAAAATACACCTTTTCCCTGAGACTTCACAATCAAACAAGTTCATGAAAGGATAGTTTTATTAACTGTAAGACCAGATCTGGGCACAAAATTAAGTCTTTCTGGCTATGACATTGTAATTAGAATTTGAAAGGTGTATCAAAGGAGTAAAACTGAGAATTTTCTGTTCTTAGGGAGAAACACATCCAACTCATTCCACTGGTTGCATTGACTTCAGATGATACACTGAGAGGGGAGATTGCTATCTTGAAGAGCAATTTTTTCTAATTTATAATGATGCCTTATGCAAGGACTTTTTCCAGCTAAGATAATAAAATAGTCTAAAATATTGCCTGTATTTCCTTTACTAATTTTAATAGTTTCTAGTACTTCAACTCTGATCCTCTACAGTGTCCCAAAACTACAATACTCAAAATCTGATGTTTTGTGGGAAAAAAAGAAAAAGAAAAAGAAAGAAAGAAAAAAAAAAAAAAAAAAAAAAAAAAAAAAAAAAAAAAAAAAAAAAAAAAAAAAAAAAAAAAGTAAAAATCTTAACAAAATTTGACACTCAGATTTTTAATTAGGTATGTTTGTGCACAAGCTGTGTTGCTTCTGCAGGGGTAAATGCTGGTGCCATTATGACATCCTGACTCTGAAATCATGGCACAAGTTACATTCTAGCTCCACTGAAGGCCTGGCATAAAGGATAAGAGTTGTATCATCTACTTGTATTTGGAAGATCTAAACGCATTTTTAGTTACACTAACAACATTAATCTCTGCTAATAACAGGTTTTGCTAATATACAGCTGGCTTGTGAGGGACCACATAGCTCCATTCTCACCAAAGAAATGTATGCCTGTATGTTGTCAGTCATTTCTAGTGCAAGCTGATCTACAAGAAGAGTGAAATATGCAGACTGAGGTAGTTTTTGAGCTGTTTAAAATGCCAGCCTTTTCCTACCTTCTTGAATCTATTGTGTCCCTTCAGAACCGCAGAACCTACAGAAGAGTTTCAGCCAAAACCTTACATCAACCTCTCAAAGAACTATTTTTTTCCCTGACTTGTTTTGTGTCCAAGTAATAAATCAAATAATTTATTATTTAAGGATTAATAAACCAGCAAGCAGTAAGAAAGCCCAGACTTATTTTTAAAATGCACATGGATGTGAGATTTTCATATTTTTCCTCCTCACTGCCATGATCTGAAAAGACAGCCTTTCATTTTTCACCGAGCTGGAAATGGCATTAGCAGACAGAAGAGTCTGAAGGCGTTACCTTCTTAATCTCCCTGGTGAGCATACAGCGCTCGATCCTGAGCACAGTGGAGATATCAATGTGCTCTCTGGAGATGGAGTTAAGCCAAGCTGTGAAACTGTCCAGAGTTGCCAAGAAAAGGACCCAAGTGAACTTCAAGATATTAAATATCCTCTTGATGATGTTGTCTAAGGGAGAGCAAAAGCAACAGAGAGTTAACGAACACAAACATCTTTTATTTTACTTTTGCCTGGAGTAAGACTTATTTTTCTTTTATTGTCTAATAATAATATTCCAGGCTGCAAAACCCTGTCATACTAAGGAATCTTTGAAGATGGCTGGAGGCCTTTTGGCTGTTCTGGACCATTTTCCTGACTGTATGCCTAGGCTTATCATCTGGAATCCCTTTTCCACCCTGTAAGTCCTTGGTCCTGCAACTGTTAGTCAAAGAAACAGTTCCTGATTTTAGAGGGACATTGTATGCACAGGTCTGTGAAATGAAACCCAAGGATTTGAGCATCTCCTGAGAGTATTAAACATCCCCAGGTCCTGTAATCTGAACAAGTGCTCAATCAGAGTGTTGAGCTAAACCTCTTCAGTGTCTAATTACTTGTGAGTGTTTCTCTCTGCACAAAATTTGCCTTTTGTGCTTGAACCTTGCTAAGCTGAATATAAAAGTCTAAACTGCCTAAATAGTCTTTGAATCTGACCTCACATCACTTTGAATCACACTTCTCCATATTTACTGTTTTCAAAGCTTCTGTTTATCTAAGTAAGCTGCACTGTGCCATCAATGATTTCAGATCAACAAGCACAACTAGGACAAATAATAATTTGTGAAACTTTATTCTTGCACCATTTTGGCAAAACAGTACACTTTCCCATGAATAAGGCTTATGGGTGTATACCAACAATAGTAGTTCTATTTTGCTCAACACATTTGTCTCAAGTTTATTTATCATTTCAGGAGTTCATTTGGCATTTCACCAAAAAAGTAGCACTTTCAACTTATTTTTTTTATCCATTTACAAACATAAACACCACACTAGAGTTCTTATATAGTATTGCAAGTGTTCAAGGCTAGGCTGGATGGGGCTCTGAACAATCTGGTCTAGCAGAAGGTGTCCCTGCCCATGGCAGGAGGGTTGGAACTAGATAATCTTTGAGACCCCTTCCAACACAAGCCATTCTATGATCCATGAACCTATGAAATACTAAAAAAAATTTTTCCAATAACCAGTTCCAGAGCTAGTTGTCCCTGCTAGGTTCCAAAGCCCAGAGCAGTGGATGTAAAGATGAATTTTCAATTAAGCAGCCTAAGAAATAGTAGAAATAGAGAGCATCATGCTCTCAACAACCTCACTTCTTAGCTGTACCACAAGATGGCATGCAAAACTCTGCAGAATGAGTGCACAGCTCCTCACAAAGACTGCAAAGGGAAAGCTACAATAAAGCAAAAGATTTCCCTGTACAGGCTGAGTTGTTGCATGCACATTTATGTGTAGAGAAACTATAAGAAAAAAATCATTAGTGGTACTTTCCTGGAAAGTGGGTGCTGAAGTAGCAGTATGTCCCATTTACCTGAGCAATGCCATGGAACTGGTTTGCTAGCACTGAGCATAAGAGCATTTAGCACCCTTCACTTGGTCATGTAATTATTTCAATAGTATTTAGACCCTTTTTTCTGGCCTTTTCTATGTCATTTAGAATCGGAGATATTTTCATGAGCTATCCACTTCAATTTTATTCATTCAACGTGCAGATCTTGAAGTTGAGGAAATCCTGCCATTAAAAACTAAATGTAAAGCTGTTTCTACTTCAAGGACCATCCATTACCTTTGAATTCCAGATGACATTATGAGAAGGTGAAAAGAGAACAGCACACGTACACAGAAATATATAGCATATATTCTTCTGTTAACTCACACTCTTTCTCCCCAATATGTAACTTCTGCTATTTACTTCAGGAGAAGTCACTACTCTCAGGTTAAAATTATTTTTATTATTGACCACCACTGGCCTGGCATAATCTCACCATGGTGCCAAGTACTTCCAGTCTAATATGAAAGGTCATTTTCTCCCTGGGATGAAGGTGTCTTAGCATACATTTTTAATGACACTGTAGCTGTTCTGGCACCTTTGCTATTCTTCAGAATTAAAAAAAAAATAATCTTTTGGGGATCAATTGCATCTAAACATCTTCAGAAAGGGAAACAAATACTTACTTTGTGCAGAGAAACCTTCTCTCTGCCTGAGAGTGTTCAATCTAAGGTTATTAATAATACCAATGATTTATTACTAATTACTGGCTAATTTTTTTAGGCATCTTCTTTAAAAATTTTTGCCTAGGAACAGCTGAAGTATTTCAATAAAAATATAAAACACTTTAAATTTATTATATCCAATATAAATTAATTATAAAGCTCCACTTTTTCCCCCTGACTCCTGTGTAGCACCAACAGCACATACCTAGAGATCCATTTGTGTGAATCACTCCAGTTAAGACAGATAACTGCATTGCCAGCAAGTAACAAATAAAAAACCCAGCAGCATCCCCTCCCACCCTATTTTTATAGCAATGCAGCTCATTTATTTGAGACCACTGCTCTTGTGAAATAGAAATGATATCTCCTACAGCCTTTTAGCCTCCTCTACCTTGTAAGTCACTCAGGGACACAATTCTAACTGGAACTGTGGAAACAATTTTACAGAGAGAAAAAAAAAATAGCTTTTGATGATAAAGTCTCACTCAAGCCATGATGAAGATTGACTTAAGAGTTTTCTTCTTTCACTCCAGTTAGAAACAAGGAGCCAAACTTGGATTTATGATTTATTAAATTTCTTTGCAGGAAACCTTTGAATGTAAGCAAGATCCTGAAAACTGTTGGCATTTGTTGTTGTTGTTGTTGTACAGAATTGCCCCAAGTCTGATTTTGAATGAGAATGTGTAAGATCAGGAACATACAATCTTTTTAGAGGTGATTACTGTGCCTTGCTGAATGGATAAGTACCAAGAAAAGCATTACACTGACCTTGCTAAAACATATTCAAAATCAATGGAGATTTTAACATAGGGCTGTGTGCAATCAGGTCTGGAATATTAGTTTAAGTTGATCTAAATTTACTAAAGTATTTGTAGAGTGAGTGGAGTAGGTAATGGTCCAGAACTAGAAGTTCCTGTGCTCAAGGTTTGTAAATCTTGCAATAGAAAATCTGATAGTAGTTAGGAAGCTCTTACTGCATCAGTCAGAGTGGATCACTGCAATTCCGTCTCTGTGACAGGCCACTGGCCACAACTGCATTTCCACAGCAGAGAAACCCTCTGCCTTCATACCTGGTCCATCAGATTTCTTTTTGACAGGTTCCTCTTCGCTGTCCTCACAGTCTGCATCATTGCCACCTCCTGCAAACAACGAGCAGACCAGTGAGTGCTACACCTACAGAAGTGCTGCTCTAAATGACATTCAAGCTAGAAAATGCCACAGTTACAAGCAGTAGTGACTGGTTCCTCACCTATCACCATAACAGAAAGCTCATTTCCATTTCCAAAGCACTCAAGTGAAAGGACAACCCTGTCACTATCAGTGTTCATGGATGACCATCCTTCTCATAATTTGCAGTGATGTTTTCTTAGATAGGCTGCTGAGTGATCATCTGTTGGTGTAAGCCCAGACACTTTCTTAGTCACTCCTTAGCCGCACTCAGCAGTCTCATCTTCTGCTGACTCACACTTGAGCTCATTTCTTCATCTCCTGCAAAGGGCAACCTGAGCAGTGCTCTGACCTCCTGCTGCCTCTGGCCCACCAAACCTGAAGGAGCTGAGTGGGACCTTCAGGCTGACATGAAGCAGCAGAGTTGTTTTGACACCACCACATGTATTTAGTTAGGCATGTAGCAGAAATGAAGGGCAAAAAAGTATTCCTCCTTCTATCTAATGCTCAATAACTGCAGCTACAGTTTCAGTGACAGAAGCCAAATTATACAGCTTCTTCCTTCTGACAGGGGAAGAGGCCAAACAGAAGAAATGTCTAGCTGATTAAGCCTGTATGGGCCCCTCTTTTCTCCATCTATACTGACCAGAAAAGTTTCTGAATTTCTATTTTCTAGCAAAAAAATGGAGAAAAAGATCAGGATACATAAACTACCTATAAACTGGTGGTTTTTTTCAGAGGTATCAATGATTTTACACTGCCAGTAAAGCACAATCAACATTTGTACGTTTTCCTTTTGCTGTCTACTGAATTTAGGGGGTTGTGGATATTTGGGGTCCTAAGTGACTGGAACATGGAAAGTGAAAAACTTTTCTTTATATTCTTCTTCCTGTATCAACTCAATCTTCTTTAGGGAACAGTACAGGACATGTGGCCAAAATAAATAAATAATATGTGGCTATTGCATTAAATTTTTTTACAGCTCCACTTGAACTACAACTGTTTGGGAACTCCCTCATGAAATAGTTCTTCAACACCTTTCCCTGGGAATACACATGACTTTACCATCAAAAAGAGTGACTTTGATAAGCTCTAGAAATGCCTGGGCAGAAAGATAGACCTTTTTAGTAGATGAGGAAGTGAGAGGGTAATGTCCTCTCTCTGCCTGATTCTGGCCAAACACCTGGAATTTACATTCCCGTATTCTGGAGAAATGCTGTTAAGTACCAGGTTATTTGCTTTATAAAGTTATGTCTTTACAATTTACTATTGCAAGTACTCCCTCAAACGTTTTCACATAGCTGATGTTTTCTGCAATGTCTTGAATCTTCCTACTTACCAGAAGTTCTGGGCATTTCTTGCAACTCCATTTCTTGCAAGTTCCCCTTTTCCTCCGTCACAGTGTGCTACGCAGAACAGAAGGACATGGCTGTGGCTGACTTTGCCACGGGCTGGTGCAGGAAAAGAGCAGCAGCCAAAGTTAACTCATTGTTTCAGCTCCTAGCCAGCACTGAGAGCACTTGTCCTCTAAACCTTATCTGCCTTTCATGACCAGGAACAACAGGCAATAGTTAATTTTGTGTTTTTTTAAAATGGAAGAGGGTTACCTACCATCCCCAGATCCTTTTCGCCTTCGCTTCTCTTTCCCGAAACTTTTCTTCTCTTTGCGCCTCTGTCGTAGAGCTGTCTTAGGGTCAGTTATCCAGGCTTGATAAACAAACTGGAAGGAAAAAAACCCATTAATATCAAGGTTCCTCATGTTCTCAAAGGAAGCCACAGAAAAAGCCACAAGCAGGACTATATAGTTTGAGTAAATGCATTCAGACCTGTGGGAGCAAGGAAATACTTTCAATCCCAAATCAAACACCTCCCCTGCACATCTGCTGAGTTTTTGTGTACTATTTTTGTAAGTGTAAAAACAAATGTGAAAATACTTGTGGGTGACCCAAATTTCATTAGAACCCACAAAAATTCATGCTCTGAACTTTGTGAACTAATACCTTTCTGTGTATATGGGCTACCTTTTCTGAATCTCTCTATACTGTATTTCTGCTTTATCATTTTACAGGCAAGATGCAAAGAAAACTTTTAGAGAAACTCCTGCAATCTATTAATCAAAAGATGTAGAGATATGCTTGTACAGGTAACTGTATTTTTCACAGCTTAGATATTTTGTCCCCCTCTGTAGGCCCCAGTGTAATGTTTACATGTTTGTTATCTATACACAGTCCCAAAACTGGCTGCCAGGAATTCCTCACATTGCTTCCTGATGTTAACAATGTCTCTCTTTGTTGTTTCAGATAAGTCACTTATGAATCCCTCTGTTACTGTTTTTCCAATTGTAAAATGAAGACAGTAATACTTACCTATTTATCCTGTTTTATGGGACAAAATCCTGCTTACAGCACTCACTTAGATCAACAGTCTGTTGACCTGTGTGACTGCAGGAAGCATGGAATTGGCTCAAACTATTTATAAATGATATAGCAGCGGGGGTAAAAAAAAAAAGTAAAAGAAGTCGCTGAAAAGTAACTTTTTTTTTAATAGCTCTGCTTCAGCTGTGAAGGAAGGTTACAGAAAAAAGTAACAAAACTCATGTCTTTTATCCCTCCATAACATAAAATATATAACAGAAATACAAACAGAAACTAAAGTAAATTTTAATGCAGAAAGAGTTCTTTTGCTCATTTAAAGGTTTTCATTGACAAATGTTAATTATCTTCAACTGTCTTCTCTTTCTAAGCAACACAGGCCACTAACAGTGACAGGGCAGGGAAGCACACAGATGCAGGCAAGAGGCTGAAAAAGCACACCAACACAACAGCTCTGTCTAACTAATTCACAGCACAAACATGCAGATGATGACAACAACACACGTGTCTCAGTGAAGCTGGAATTGCCCCTCATTAGGACAGAATGCTAAAATTTCTACTCGGTTTATCTATATTTTTAGATTTTTCGTAGGCAAATCGCTTTGGGACATTTAAAGTATTATTTTTAAAATATTAAACTCACATTAAATTAATATAAAAGGGAAAAAAGACTGTGTTTTGTTTCGTGAATGTATAAAGCCATGGAGAGGAAATTATTTTGGTACTGTTGAAAAGAGGATCCTCTTCCCAATCTCTCAAAGTCTGTACATTTATTTTTATATGTCTGAATTGAGAAAATGTGTGGGATCAGAGGCCCTGGTTTCCTTTGCTTTGTAACAGGTGTTTTCTAATGCAGGTGATCAGGGGGAATGGTGATACTTTAATGAGCTAACACATGTTACTGTACTGGGAGTCAGAAAATGCCAACCTCTTCTATTGTCATTTAACTGTGAAAGTGTATGCTGCCCACTATTACAGTGTGAATGAAGAAATTAGAGCTAAAAGGCAGATTTGGAAGGGGGTAGAAAATTAGAATAAAAAAAGGGAATTTGATTTATAAATTTAATGTAAATATCTATGCTAAGCAAGGGGTACTTTAAGAGCATACTGGGCACATATTAGTTTAGATTTCTACCACTGCACAAACTTCCAATTTAGTGTCTTTTAGGCTTTAGACCTGGTACTCTTAAACTGTAACATTCACTCCTTACAAAAGTCATATTTCATATGAAGTGGAAAATGATACATAGTGCCCAAAGTTAGGAAATGCTAAATGTATTCAAGCAGGACAAGACAGAAAATTCACAAATCTTTTTAGTGATGATAAAGGCCAGAAGAGTAAAGAGCTAAAAAGGGTTTTAGAGCAGAATGTGTGTTTGACAAACCTTTCACCAGCTTTCTGAGATCAATTACCACCAAGTCCATAAGATACAACATGCAACTTGGTGTGACCACCTTGTAAATCAATATCAAAAGAAAATAAGAATTTGGGTCTGCATTTTTGCTCTGGGGTTACACATCAAAAAAAAGATAGACCACTTTGCTTGTGATTTGACCACTCCAAAATTATGAAATGAATTACATTTAATAGGGATGAGATTTTAGCTATCATAATTTTAAAAAATATTTTTATTAATTCATAAAAGAGGAAAAATGCAGATGAGGACAGAGGTATATATATCTACACACTATGTCAGGAACTATGGGGTGGGTCACATACTGAGCATTTGCAAAATGTCAAGTACCTTTGCTGCTTTGATTAAATACTGAAGAATAGTTTTGGGTAGTTTAATGATAGATTTTGGCAAGGCTAAAATGGCTGAAGCAAATTTTCCAATAGCTCTCTATAAAGAAGGACAAAGCAAGAGTAGTTAGTAGAAAAGCAGAAAATATTAACAAAAAGGATCTCTTTAATTACTGTATCTAGAATACTAAAACCAAATTTACGTTCATAACCTTCAATATGGGAAAAAGATCATTTATGTTGTTCACATTAAAATTTCAATAATGTGACTCTTAACTACATGCATTCTCTAATATTTATAATCTCCAAGTTAACCCTTGAAGGGACTACTGCACACAATTTACACTGAAAGAAAGATAATGCATTCAAATAATTCTTTAACAGAATCTACAATAAAGTTCTTTTGGCTAGTATTTTTACTAAGACCTTGTGCACGATGATGGAAGGTGAAGAAAGTTTGATGACCATAGGATGAACAAACTTTTCATGATGAAAACCAATTTTCTGTTTTATACAAGTCTCTGCTTGTATAAAGGCATCCAGCATCTTCATATTGCACATACTGCAGAACAGGCCACCTATCCAGGACATCTGACCAAATTTTGAAATAAATAACAGATCCTCCATTCTCAAACTAACAGTTTCAGGACTGAGATGAACCAAAAACCTTGTTAACTTCTTGTGAACTTCTGACCTCAAGTTTAGAACTCTTTAACTCAGTGCTTGGCACCAGCACATCTGAACAAAATGCTGTCACCAATTTCTTTAAAATCAGCAGAAGCAAGAATGCAAACTTTCCTCTATACCTGCATGAAAACCAGAAAGAAAAATTACCTGGAAAGTCATGAGCCATTTCTATGGTCCAAGGTAAGTTAAATGCAAAATACATTAAAAAAAAAAAAATAGTGCAATACTAGAAAACAAAACTTAATTGTCACATTATTTTGGTCTAGATTTGTTTTGCCCTTATTAAGGTCAGATTTTTTTTCATGTCATTACCATGCAGGTAGTTTAACAAATGTAACCAGCTGGCAATATAATGTAGTGTTACTATATAAACAAAAGGCACATTTTATTAATGAATTAAATAAAACATTTCTTCCTGTAATTCAGTAATGTTGTCTGGGAAGCCTTGTTTAAAAGGTTTTGGCTTAGGGAATAGAAAAGCATGGAGGCAGTTTCTTGCTCCTCCTTGAGCTAAATGTTTCGCAATGCGCCAGTTCTGCAGTGATGTGAGGTTGCACCTGGATGGGAATACTCAGCTGGAAAAAGCTGCATCTTTGATTAAGCTTTTGAAGTTACAGACCTGAAAAATTTCTGCAGCATTTCCAAAAACTTCTTCCACAAATGAAACTTTAATCTTGTAAATGCAAAAGCAATCCTAGATGTAGGAGTATTTCACTAACTTCTTCACCCATGTTCCTCATTTAAGCCACTGCATTCAATATCTGGTATTGTCTAACATGAGCCAGTCCACATGGAGGAAACCAGATAGGAAACCTCAGATATCTTGTTAACATTACAGTATTCTCCTACATCAGCACAATCTGGCTCTAAGAATGCAAATATATTAATCAACACTGCTGTGAAAATGAAAGAAAAGAAATGGATGCAGTCTCCTTTTGTAATTTTAAATGTTAAGCTCTTTCTAACCCAAGGATATATTTCTCTGGCCCACTAGATTCAATGATTTTTTTTTTTTTAAATTAAGTATGTATTCTTTTCCATGAAAATATGCTTATTTTGGGGATTATTTCTTCATGGAAAGATAACATCTCTTCAAAACTAAAAAAACACTGGAGGCATTGCGCAGTAGTATCAGAGGCAAATCAGCTTCCTCAACTGTCTCTATTGCAACGCAGAAAAAAATAAAGCTTGGGTTCTTGACCCTTGTTTTTGCATTTTTGTTATCTTCAGGCATAAGTGAGTGAAGATATGACTCTAGTATAGTTTGGTAAGAATTTGACAATGCTTAAAGCATAAGGCAAACTTACATTTTTAATTACCAAGAAATTTAATTTCCAATACTTTTCAGGACTACTTTAGAGGAACTGGCAGCTTTAACATATGTGCCTGTGTTAGGAGAAATGTACATTTTTTTCCAGATGTCAACGAGATAGCAAATTACCATAAAGTACCTGAAATGCAGATTTTTTTCGAGGCTCTTCCTCTTCTTTTTTTTCCTCTTCCTCTTCCTCTTCACTATCCGTCTCAAACAAATAATAATTTCCACTTCTGACCACTAAGTGAAACAAAATATTTTCTTACTTTTCTGAAAAGTTCTATTCTCAACTCCCCCAAGACCTATGAACAGGTAGCCTGTCATTTAAAAATTCATAGCCAGGAGAGGTGAAAACAGAGAAGAAGCAAGAGATGAAAAGGTCTCAGGCTATTTATTTGATGTTAGTCTGCAATACTTTGGGCATGAGTAAGAACTACATAAGAACTAAGGAAAGCATACCTATAAGAAGAAAATGTAAAGAAAAGGATTGAAGTTTATCAAGTCACAAGGTTACATTTTTAAAGAAAAATTACAATTAAGTCATTATTTATTGGGGACTTATGATTATTTGAGGGAGTAAAAAAAGCCCAGCAGGTAAGTAAATTAACTTACATGAACAGTACCACTGGACAAAAAATACAGAATTTCTCTTTAAAACACTGAGACAATCCTTTAAACTAAGCAATGAGATGGGATTAGTTTGATGAGGTAATGGAAAACCTTGGCTTGTTTAAAAAAAATCACTTGGATTCTATTAAGATGATTGCAAATGAGTTTCAATTTTTTGCCCATGGATTCAGAAAGGTTCTGAAACCTTGATATAGCATAGGTACACAGTGATTAAGCTATGCCTTATATCCTTGAACAGAAGCAATGCTTTTATTTCTCAAATGGCAATAGGCCCACATGAACAAACAAGGGAGACAAAGGAAATAAAAATAAGGTAATGAGCAAGAGAAAAATAAAAATCGTGGCATTACATTCAGCAGTGAAAAGTGGTAATTAATTTCCACATTTAAGCTGAAATATTTGAAGGAACAGTTACTTAGATGAAAATTTACAAAATCTGGATATATGGAACAATACATATTTATATAAAATTATATCTATCCATCATTACAGATCTCTGGAAAAGTAACAGTTGTTGTAATTCAATCATACCTTGAATTCTACACAGATCCTGTGTGCACAGATGACCACATATAACTACTTACAAACCTCAGGGTAAGGCTGTGAAATCTGCCAGAATTGATCTTTGGATCATAGCTTTTCCATCTAAAACTCCCTCACCGAGAGAATTTTGAACCTCATGTGCCCACTTATGATTTTTAGCATCAGTGAACGCCCTGCAGAGGGACAGAAAGTTCACTTCAGCCATTCTAATTATTGCACTGAGGTGAAAAGAAAGTTTGGAAATTTCTTGGATGAAATTGATGAATTTTTTGGTTCTGAGCCTTCCACAAAAGCCCATTTTAAATGCGCTGAGAAGATGAAAGCATTTTTAGAGCCAGTAGTCTGCAGTTCTCTTTCATAAAAAGGTATTTTGAAGTCAGCAACAGAAATTGCCAATGCAGAAGTCATCTGGGTAAGGTTTGACATTAGGAAAAACCTCTATGGCAGTGCAGCTCTGTAAAGGCTCAGAGTAACACTCAGACAGGCTTGGAATGCCTGATCTGGAAGCAAATAAATCTACATTGATCTCCCTCCAAATTTTTTAGGTTAAAGTGTATCTGAGGGGACACTCCAATGTAGCAGTTACATCCCTTTTACAGCTCAAGAAAGAGGTATGATTGAATAGCAATAATGCATTCTTGCAGACATCAGAATGGAGCAAGTGACATGTCAGTCACCTACAAGGCTTCCTGAAGAGACCAAGTTTTACTAGTAACACAATTCGTGGCCAGACTGGACTTGGGAGATCCCTCTTGTACTGCAAAATGTGGCTTCCTCCTGCTGAGAAAAGGGACGTACGGGCTTTTCTCATGGGATGAGGTGGAGGAGGCAGAAGAGGAGCCATGCAGGAGAAAGCCTGATCTTATCATCTGCTTGTGCTCAGAGGGAAAGACTTCTCCAGGACAGCGGCAGTCATTATCTTTTGCACTACATCAGACACAACTGTGTGACCCAGGAGAATCTAAGCATGTGGTCCTAACTCCTGCTGATCTTTGTGGGACTTCAAAAATAATCCACAAGCACAGGAGGAACCACGCCTCCCTACAAGGGAGATTGTGAGTGACTGTCAATGAGGAAAACCTCACTGATGTTTCTTTTCTGTTCTACTCAGACCCAAAAATCATGACTGTTTTAATTGCTATGATATACAAAATGAGGTCTCTTTTTGCACAGTAAAACTACAGCAAGTGATATAAAAATAACAATAAAAATATAAATTAAAAACTTCAGTGACTTCAATGTATGCATATATACACCCACAAACCCATTTATGGGAGATGAAGAGCCACATGCTGCAGAATGCTGCAGTCACAGCAGTGTTCCAAAAAGAATGAGTGGGGAATATCGGTCTATTCCCAGTCTGCATGCCTGTGAACACCTACTGTCAGTGCCATGTTTCACTGACTGTGGATGCAAGCCACATGGCAGGCAACTGCTGGCTGTAGGGTCAGGGCCTGTGATGTTTCCCACAAGGTTTTGCATTATTGCAGTAAATAATTTCAAGAATGCTCAATATTTAAACACCAAAATGCTACTTGCCACCTAAGAACATTAAATAATGAAGATGAAATAAGTAAAAGCCAAAGTCAATATGTCTCTTTGCAATTCTTCTTACTACAAAACCACTGGTGAATGAACAAGAGACCGTATCCCATTCCTTCAAAATCATCACAGCTTGCAATTCTATAGAAAAACTCACAAATTATAGTTTTTATCTGTTTTGTCATTGTTCTAATGAAATTACGAGACAAGAATTTTATTTTCATAAGGCTTTTGAAAAGGATAGGTCTCTCTAAAGTGGCAGTGTGCCCTTTAGAAAAACAAAAATAAAGGCACAGCTTACTTGTGACTTGATAGAAATAAAGATGCCATGTTCTGGTAAACACTGCTGTCAAATGTCTGCTGAAGTTATAAATAAATACACATAGGTAAATGAAGCAGTACACAGATATGTAAAATTATGACTTGGAGTAGCTTATGTAGCTCTTAAACTAAATGACCGAACACAATATAGACATTCATATCTTTAATGGCTTGAAGCTGGGGTTGGCTTATGTCGGATATCAGGAAGAAATTTTTCACTCAGAGCGTGGCTGGGCACTGGAACAGGCTCCCCAGGGAAGCAGTCCCAGCACCAAGCCTGACAGAGATCAATAAGCATTTGGACAGTGCTCTCAGCACATGGTGTGATTCTTTGGGGTGGTCCTGCACAGGGTCAGGAGCTGGACTGGATGATCCTGATGGGTCCCTTTCAACTCAGCATATTTTGTGATTCTGTGTTTCTATGGTTTAACTCTGATTAATGCCCTACATTTAAGTATTTTTTTCATATCTTCAGAGATTACTAAACAGCCCACGTCTGATTTCATTCAACAAACATCCAATTGAAAGACATCTGATTTGAGATTGCAGCCTACTCAGCTTTCCTGTTCTACCTAATCCATAACATAGCAAAGAACTCTATCATAGGATGGGGCAGGGCTACAAACAAACTAAAATATCATAATGCACTAATTATATGAGTGACACATGCTAATTATTTCTTGTGCACAGAGCTAGACACATTTTTGCTCTCATGTAAAAAAAAAGGCAAATAGCAAAACAATTGGCATCAACAACACATTAAAGTGTCATCAGAGAGATGGAGCTGAGCTCTACACAGCCTAGTTCTGGAAGCAGACTTCTGCCTTACTCAGATTTCTACAGTTGATACTAGAATGACTGATGAACCATGAAAAAGGATGTATTATATGTGTATATGAAAAGAAATTATGACTAATCTTAGAATGCATTGGCAAACTTTCACATTCACATTCTTAAATATATTGAGCTCTGCAGTATTGAGGAGCTGAAACCTTTGAGGTCAAGACAGATTGTTTTCAGCATGTTTATCTTATCTGGTATTTTTCTAAGAATGCTCAAAGTATCCTGAGCTAGCTATGCTTCCAACATACAGAAGTTCAAAATATATTTAAATTCTTTGAAGATTGGAAAGTAGAAATCACTTTTTGAAAAAACTCCAAGCCTTCTATCAAGTCACAATCACAAAATCAGGCATAAAACAAACAGGCTATGGGAATGCCTTCATTCTGGTCAAGGATATAAGGGTTAAATCCACATATTTGTAAGAGGATTGAGAAAACCTACTGGAAGCATGATCAACCCAAGGCCGCCACCACAGCTTTTTTTTGCCCTTGGCTTTCTCTTTGTCTGCATCTCCTAAAATAAAATATGTTCAAATATTAATTTTACAAAATGAGAAACATATTTCTTACACTGATTAATAATTTTTAATTTTTCTCGAAAGAGCTAAAATTTCATGAGCACATCAGCTGTCAGGTCTATTGAGTACATTTAATGTTAAAATAATTCAAAACCATGACCACTAAGCAGAAATACTCTGGTTTATGCAGTACTTAAAACAGCATTCCACTCTTAAACAGCTAAAAAGTTGGGGTTTGTGTTTTAAAATACACTGTCACAGTTGACTGTAACTTAAAGAGGAAGAAAATTTCCCTCCTCTCAAATCCCCTTACATTTCAGGCTCCAAAAATTTTTAATTTCAGTAAGTGCTGATCCCAGGTCAATGCTGGAAATGTGGCACTAGATAGGTATGATTATATCTGTTCCCATGATTTTAAGTAACATTTAAATGCACACAAACATTTCAGGGACTGAAAAAAAATCCAGAACAGCATCCAGAAAACACTGCTGGAAAAATTTTGGTGCTACCTATTTGTAAAATTCGTGGTTTATAGATAATGGTTTTTATCAGAACAAACCTCTGACTCTTTTCAGTTCTTTGCCAACAGCCTGAAGTTAACCAAAAGTATCCTCAAAGCAAACCATTTTCTCTAAATCTAGTTAAAGTACATAACGCAGATTTTTTTTTTTTTTTGCTGAATCAAGCCTGAAACTGATACTCAGCTAACAACATTGTTACATGCTGGCAGTTTTCATGAACAATTTTTCACTTGTCCAACTAGCAGGTCTATCAGATCCTCAGTGCTCAACTGCAAATATGGTACAGGAGTAGCTAATGGTACCTTCATCATCTTCTTCAGAAACCTTCCGAATCTCTGGCCCCTCTGAGGACTCCTGGTTCATGCTTAGCATCCTCTCTTTACCCTTCTTGTATTTTTGCTGCCTGGCTTTGATGCGATCCATTCTAGCAAAAGGAAGAATCTCATTAGACTTATGCCTTCACCCACCCTGGAAAACAAGCTTTAAACACATGCATACACATACACACACTCTGCAACCCTTCTGAGGGAAATGTTCCACACTGTTGTTACTCCTGCCCCTAAACAGGTGGAGTTATACTGCCCTGAAGGGACTGGCTGGAAGGACCAAGCATAGATGTTCCACTCTGTGGTCAGTGAGAGCTGGGTTTCTTGCTATCACGACTGCTTTACCTACTCCCACTCAACTATCTTATTATTTAAAACTGAAAGAATCATTGTCAGGAGTTACAATGCACCAAATGAAGCACTGAGGGGAAAAGGACTACTACCTAATTAAGTGCTTCTCCTGAAACTTGCCACTCTGATTTGGTTGCTCCTGCACTGTTTGTGCTACATCTTCACCCTTTAAGATCATTCATCTCAATGGACACCAGTGACAGTTCAGTGCTATTTTTAATGTCTGGGGATGAAGTGGGATCAAGTGTACCTTCAGCAAGTTTGCAGATGACACCCAGCTGTGTGATGCCATTGACACAGCTAAAGGATGGGACGTGTTTCAGAGGGAATTGGACAAGCTCAAGAAGTTGGTGTACAGGAACCTCACAAAGTTGAGTAAGACCAAATTCAAGGTGCTGCACCTGGGTCAGGGCAACTCCTGGTACCAACACAGGCTAGGGGATGAACTGATTGAGAGTAGTCCTGCTGAGAAGGACTTGTGGGTGCTGATGGATGAAAGGCTGGACATGAGCCTCAGTGGGCATTCCCAGCCCAGGAAACCAAGTGTGTCCTAGGCTGCATCCAAACCAGTGTAGGCAGGAGGCTGAGGGAGAGGATTCTGCCCCTCTGCTCTCATGAGACCCCACTCGCAGTGCTGCATCCAGCTCTGGAGTGCCCAGCACAAGAAGGACATGGACTTGTTGAGAGTCTAGGGGACAGCTACAAAGGTGATTAGAGGACGGAGCACCTCTCCTATAAAAAAAGATTGAGGCAATTTGGGTTGTTCAGCCTGAAGAAAAGGGTCTGGAGAGATCTTATTGCAGCCTTTCAGTACTTGGAGAGAGCTTACAGGAAAGACGGGGCCAAACTTTTTTGCAGAATCTGTTGTGAGGACAAGGGACAATGGTTTCAAACTGAAGGAGGGTAGCTTTAGATTGGCTATAAGGAAAAAGCTTTTACAATGAGGGTGGTAAAACCTGGAGCAGGTTTCCCAGAGACATGGTGGATGCTCCATCCCCAGACACATTCGAGGTCAGGCTGGATGGGGCTCTGAGCAAATCCATCTCTTTGAAGATGTCCTTGCTCATTACAGGGGGATTGAACTAGGCAACCTTTAGATTTTCCCTTCCAATTCAAACAATTTTATGATTATGTGATTCTATATAGGTGGAAAATACGGTCCCTGCAAACTTCTGGTGATTCTTCCCTTACACAGGGTGGAAGAAGCTGTCATGAGTGAGCTTTGACTCTTGGTTAGGAAGCAGTTAGGGATTTCCTTGCATCATGGTGGAGGAGCTTCGAAAGCTCTCTGCAGTTACCAAGGAAGCATGTTGGCTGCATGCAAGAGAAACCAAAGGGACTTATGGGCTGTATAAAGAGTAGGGCTCTGTAGGCCATTTAAACCTAATGCACACATTTTCAGTGATGGTAAAAATATATTTTGCACTTAAACACTACAGGAGGAACCACAAATAAAACAGTAAGAGGAGTCATGCAACAAATCTTTCCAGGAATACAGATAACAGATATACAGAAAAAATTCTAATATTGGTAAAGCATTTCTATACAAGAAAGTGCTGGATAAATACTGGAAGCCAGTATTTCTATCAAAGAAAGTGCTAGATAAATACCAGCAATCAGGTAAATATGTACATACATATGCAAATAGAAATATATATATAAATAAATAGAAATAAATATATATATATGCACAGACATAAATACATATACAATAGAAGTACATAAATACTTCTACATAATATACAATAGAAATATGCATGTATATGTATCAAGTACATACTGTCTTTTCAGTTGATCCATTGATTTTTTTTCCTCTTCAATTCTTGCCTTTACAGCCTTGACAATTGTAGCCTGAAAAAGCTCAGCACCCCTACATCAGAAATGGGGCAGAGGAAAAAAAAAAAAAAAGGAGAGGACATATTAAATGTTTCTGAATTTTCCTTATGGCAACAAATCACAGAGAACTCTATGTTCCCGCTATACATGACCTTATCTGCATCAAACAAAAGTAATCCAGGGCCTGAAAGAAACAAGCAATTGATCTGAAATAGTAGCATCTTTACAGACAATCATTTCAAGATCTGGGGCCAAATGTTGTGAACACTACTCAGCTTGAATGTTCCTCTAGCAGCTGCTCAAGAAATTCAGTTTCCAGTCCTCAAAATACAGGACACAAGTAGGTTCAAGGCTGAGGAAGGATTTCTTGCATACCCTCAGGATTTCTTTATAGTCATTTCAGCTTTATAATCACCTCAATCCCCTGCCTTAGTCCTGGAAGTTGTGAGCAAGGTCCAGCTTTATCCAAGGCCATGATGAGCATAGATTCAGCTTCACTTTTACCCTCTGAAAACTAAGGTACTTTCAATCTGTCAATACAAACCCTTGAGCAAGTTTCTGGTGTGCCAAAAGAACATGAATATTTGCACCCCATTACATTAGAAATGTAATCAGTTCATTGATCTAAATGTTATGGCCATTCTTCCTAATTCACACTCTTGAAGACTCTTAAGAGTTTTAAAGTCTCTTTCAAAGAAGTAGCCTTGATCTAAAGCCTTTCTTTTGTCAGGAATTCAGTAAGAAAAGGAACAATTTTAGAAGTCCACTCTTTCGTCGTGGATGTACATTTCCCTATATGTATTTTGATAGTAATTATTTTGCTTTATGCTGTTCACTGTGAACCCAGCACACCAAAAAAGGTACAAAAATGCCATATCCAGCATATTTGGGCATCAGCACTGAAATTCACCCAAGAACAAAAGTCTAATGCAATGTGGAGTGGAGGTGTAGGTCTTTTGGTAGCCCTCTTTGGAGTGCTGAATTTTGTTCAGTATAGGGAGCTAAACATGTTCACTTCTTAAAATGATCCTTGGAAGAGGAAGATTAAAAACTACTTCCTTTCATTACATGCAAGCCAAATTTTGCCCTGAAACAAAGTCAGAAATCAATGTCTGTATGTCTTTTGAGGAAAAAGAAAGCCACAATACATTTAATCCAATATTATCAAAAGTAATTTCTTGGAAACCTTATGGAAATTAAAACCAGTATTTCATTCCTCATCTGCCTTCATATTATAAACCAGAAGAATGTTTGTGCTAGTGATGGCTATGACTGAATGCTTGCGGTGTAACAGGCCCAATGAGGTTAACACTTCTTGCCAAACCTAGTCAGTGTTCATTGATGTGACACTTCCCAAAAGTGCTCCCTTTTCTTCCCAAGCCAGATGTTAGAACTTTTCAGAGCTTTTAATAGGAGCAGCAGATGGAATTTGGTAGAAAGAATGGTTTAGCTTCTATTAGATTCTCAATTAATTTGTTTCCTTGTGTCAAAGTTGGGTTTGCAATTATGAATTTAGCATGGATTGTTTAAATCAATGTTAAAGGACTTTTTTGGTACTATCTATTGTAAACAGTAAGTAAGTACTGTCACCATGAAAGATTTGAGCTGTTTCATTTAATTTCTTTTAAATTTTCTGTTACCTTGATGCTAATATCTGAGAAGCTTTTATATCTGCAACCACGTGAAGGAAGTAGTAACTCATGAAGACTCTTCTTTGCAGCAACAGGAAAGCAAAACATATACTGTCCCAAATGATACCAGCTTCTCCACTGGGCAGTTTACAATCTATATTGCCTGTTGCTGGAAAAAGACACCATAATTGTTAAGAATTCTTTCATAATGTTTAATCAATTAAATAATCCTAGCCTTTAAAATTATTTGAATTATCTTAGACTTTTCTAAAGAAACTTGTTGTGCATTTCTATTTGATGTATACCGTAATTTCTTTTACAACTAACTGAAAAGCTTCAAACAATGTGATGTGCCATGACAAGTGAGAATTCATCAGAAGTGAACCATTTGCATATAAATTCACCATATGTTAGTAAGTACTTGAAAACAAAGAATGGAAAAGGCATATCTTTTGTTACACTGAATTATTTGATTTCAGTGTTTCCTAAAATGGCATATTTCAATTTTTTCTTCTCTTTGAAATGACTTTTTCTCTCATTTTTAATTAAGAACACTATCAACAGGAGAAAGAAGTTGTTTATTTTTGTCAAGTGACTTCTTGACTCCTACAATCTAATATTTTTATTTTTCCTCTCCACAACTCTCTTCAATGTTCCTTTCCATTGCATTAGAGAAGAAATATTTGAAACCACAAAACTGCTTCCTTTGGGGTAGGAGGAGACAGGCAGAGAGGAAATCCCATTCCTCCTGCCTCTAGCTTTTGGCTTGGGCTATTTCTTTCTTTCTTTCTTCTCTGTAAGACAGTTCTCTTGGGGATACTAAAAAATTAAAACTGGGTTTTGTGGAGCTGGACTATAAACTACATGGCCTATGCTGCCCTACAGAAGGCAGTAGGGCCCAAGGGACAGGGTCTGGCTCAAAGCTGGCTTTTCAAGCAAGCAAGCCAATCTAATAGCTCTGGAAGGTCAAACTCCAAGAGCTTCAAGGCCTGCTGTGCCCAAACCCTGGGGGGTTTGAAAACCTGTGCTTAAGTTTCTGTTGCTGCCCAAAAAGTTTTGGATAAGACAAGAATTCCTGGGCACCTTTCATCCTATGAATTTGCATCTCCATACTTACTTTCTTTTCCTCTATTCCACACTTACCTATTAAGATCAATCATGATGACAGGAATTCAGAATTTTGCTGAGAACTCACTAGGATGAAACAGCTCTTTAAATTCAGAAAAAAAAAACACCCAAAAAACCAAAAAACAAAACAAACTCAGAAAACACCAAAAAACCTGGAGGTGTTTTAAAACTGTTAATCCAGGGTGTTACGACAAAGTGGAGACAAATTAATAGCTCACTGAGATGTGAAGAGTTTTGCTCTCCAAACTTCATTCATCCTTTCTTTCACCTTCATCCATAGACATTATCCACTCCATTCCTTTTATCACCACATTAGAATAATCACAAGGAAAAAATTGCCTAAACTCACTATGCATGCAGAAGAACTATCACTTCAGTGAGCTGAACTGGTTTACTCTTTGAACCACCAAACCCTGGTCCACAGGGAGGAGTGGGAGTCCACACTGCACATGGAGAGTGCAGCTGGGAAAAGGTGCCCTGTCCATGCAGTGATGGTGAGCTGACTTTTTACCTCAAGCTGCACAGTAAACCAGAGTATCACATCACCTGCATATATAGGAAAATGTGTTAAGGGCCAATATCAGTGAATTGTTCCTTTACAGCAAACGCTGGCTGTGGGTGGATATATGGGGATGGTGGTGGTTTTCTCTGAATATGTGTCTCCCTTGTTTCTGTGAAAAACTTTCAATATTCTGTCTTGCTAATCAATATAGGACCAGCATTTTTCAAAAGGTAATACATCAAGGGAAGGCATAACGCAGATATGGTAGAAGATCTTAAGGTGATTGTTTATTTATGGAAAATTAAAGAAATAATAAAAATAAGATATACTTACGAATGTGGTAGCCTTTAACTGTACAAAGCAGGCTAAATGCCTGAATCACCCAGCAACTATTCTCAATTAATGATTCAATGTAGCCACATGCTCCTATCTGCAAAGTAAAAGGGCAGTTTCATACAACAAGACATAGCAGAAATAAAGATTAGAAAAACTGCTTCTTTTTACATTAAATGAGAAATAATACAGCCAAGGGCTGTCAAATTATTCTCATTACTAAAAGAGCTTGGAAGAAAGAGTTGCTTTAGCAGTGACACACAAACTAGTCTTAGAGAGAGTTTGATTTTTTGATTATTTTTGAGATAGAAGGTATGTGGGGTTTGCTTGAATTTTTGCACAGAAAGAGACACATCTGGCATAAGATGCGATGTGACAACTCAGCAACTTTTATAAATCACTGACTTAATCCTGCAAACATATATGAACAAGTTTAAGACACATGTAGCTCCACTGAATTCCCAAGCATAAAATGAAGCACATATGTAAGCATTTAGAACATTTGCAAATTCAAACCACCCATAAATCAATTTTATTTCAGCATAGTGACTTAAATAAATGTTAAAAGAAAAATGTCTGTTCTTTGCAGTCCAGCATTAAAATGTTCAAAGCTAAAAATCAATTGCCAGGAATAAATCTAAATTTATCTTTCAAAAAGATTGAAATTACTGGCTTGTCTTAATCACCTGTCAGTGCCACTGCAAGAATACATACAAAAGAGTTAATTAATGCAAGAAAATCTTTAATATTTTGTAGAAGAATTTGACATTTAATTATCAAAGACATCTGTTTCCACCTGAATTTCACACTAGTTCTAAAGAAAATAGGAATGGAGTTTGTAACTTTGTAGTCAACTTCACTAATTACATTACATCACATCACATCACACGACTGCATCTCGTACTGGATTTGAAAATACTTTATTTAAATAAATTGTCTAATTAAATGTGCATTACTTATCAACAGTATGACTAATTTTACACTTCTTACTCATTTTTCACTCCACTGAGATTTTCATGAGGCTTCTAAGGGGAGACTTCATAAGGTAAACAAACTAGAACCTGGCCCTTTGAAAGTAGCTTGTGAGCTTTCACAGAGCCCAGCTGAGCACATGGGCACATGTTTTCCTATGATGGATATGCACTGCCATTCCCTAGCAATGCTGAATTGAAATGGAGACTGCTTTGTGCTTGCAGAAGGCTGCAGTCCTGAAAAGGTGTTTTTAATGACCACTCAATGCAGTGTGCACACTTCCAATGGCACTGAAGTGCTGAGGGCAGAGGAAAGGCCACAGTGACCTACCGACAGGATGTTCTTCATGGTGATCACAAAGACATTGTAGGCAATCAGCCAGTCCCAGTAACGCAGGATGCTCCTAATGGGCTTCAGCAACAGGTCTCCTCCAAAGAGAAGGAAGTAGAAGCAGGCAACCAAGTAGCCCATACAGAATATGCTGATCCTTGTGGTTCCCGTGATGAAGATTATGGTGAGCACAAACCAGAAGAGGTAACTAAATATTATCACCTTATACATGTCTAAGTAGGACCTAGAAGTAAAATAAGGAGAAAAAGTTACTAATTTTTTCTAAGGGCAATGTTATCTTTCCTCTTTCTACACTACTGGCAGACACTTGTGCCCAAGGTCTTCTGGGCATTCTCACACTTCAGTATTCATGCCAGTGCTCACCACTACCACTGCAGTCAGGGGCTTTGGTTCATGCACGGGTCTGCCAGCTCATACATTCTACTCCAGCTCCTTCCTTGTGCGTGAGCACCTTGCTACACCTGGGCAAGGCGCCGTGCTTGCTGCAGGATCAAGCCTTGTGTCATGGAAAGGAAGAAAACCTGTTCTCAACCAAAATTCACGGTAGAGGGATATTATCTGGCAATGCCATTTATGTGATCTAAAGGCTGGCTGAGGTCATCTTTCAAGAAGTCTGAGAGATAGGATAGAAAATCTGTTTTAAAAAGCCAACTACAGTTCACCACTGCAAACAATTGATGACTTCTAGAGAATTCAGCCTGGTCAAAAGACTAGTTTTCAAAGACAGCTGCTAAAAGTATCTCTCTCTAATGGAGATCAACTGTAAAAGTTTTGAGGGGCAAAAGGTTTCCACAGAACAGAAATGTGACAGAATTTACTGAATCGTTTTCCAGGAAGCTATGAGACAGAGCTATCTGAAATCAGCCTGGCCCACAGTGGGAAAGAGAGGGAAACAATTTGGCATTTTCAGATTCCTTAAAATCTTGACTTAATATTGACTCAGTGAGCTTTCAAACAAGAATATCTGCCAAAGGCAATACCAAATACTACATACAGCTAAACACTGCAAAACCAACTAATTCTTAGTTTCCTCCCCTTTATAGTGTTTTGATTCCAAATCTAACTGTGTTTTCAGAGTCTGCTCACCCAGGCTTTGTAACTACATTTGTCAGGAAACCAGTCAGGGAGACAGAGCTATAGGAGTGCACATATACCTAAGCCAAACCATGTAAGGAGCAAATGAACTAAATGCACTGTATGAAGCCACATAAAAAGACTCCTGCTGCTTGATGTTCTCGGGCTCAGAACTTTCTAGGAGTATGTATTTATAGTCTTACATTTATAGGCCTATATTACATATTTCACCAGAGAAACATTTAATGAAAGGTACCAAGAAATATCCTTTATGTTTTTTTGACACAAATATTTAGGAATTTTATCATCTACTGCCTGTGAAATCTAAACATATCGTGACTTTGGAGATGTTACTGGGTTCTGGGTGATAAAACATTAACAAAGAATCTATATGCACTGGAAAAAAGAAAACATCAGTTGAAGAGGTCTTCATTAACTTGACGTGCACTGGAAATGGTGCTCTCATTGTTTCTCCAGAAAATAATATTGTTTGATATTCTTTTAATAATAATTACTGATATGTTGGGTGGCTAGGAAGAGATCACTTTCCTGACACTGCTCTATTTCAAAAAGCTTGTCCTTTGCTACCAACAAAATGCATTGGCATCTTTTGAGAAAAGCCCAAACTAGAACCAAATTGATCAAAACAATAAAATGAACTCTGACTCATAGAGACAACTGAGACTGTCTCAATCCGAACTTCCCAACATATACATGTGGCATTTGCTTGAGTCATAATCAAAAACAGGTATCACTCTTAGATTAAAAATTCTGGAAATCAGAGAGAATATGAAAAGGAAGACAATACTCTAGCTATTTTTTTACTATAATGGTAGCCATTTGCTACATTTTAGCAGTCATCTAAAATATTAAGTACACCTGTCCTTCTTATATGCAAACTATACATTAAATACAATAGCCTTGGGCGTCTCTGACCCAACCAAATAAAAAAAAACTGGATGTAACGGAAAAATTCTCAGATGGGAGGAGGCACTACAACTGTGTAAAGAGACAAATGATGTAGTCTTTAAAGATGGAAAGCACTCTGACTTTTATAACTGTGCAGTTACAAGCAAATCCAACAATAAAAATGGCTCCCAAGAATTCATCTTGGTGCGGACATCTCACAAAAGGGTGTTTGAACAAGTCAGCCAAGGCACACCTGAACAATGAAGACCACCAACCAACCAAGATACTATCCCAAGAGGAATGCTACATTGAACACAGTGGAGAGAACCACTCAAGTTGCTTCAAGTAGATAAAAATTTTCCTGAAAGCATGTTCTTTCTGTTATAATATGCAAAATCTTGTCTGTTACAGCACAGTCATGCATGCCCCTAATTTTCACTATTTGTTTATACTGATATGGATAGGTCAAGTGCTGTAAGAGCAGGAACATAGATATGTCTTGGTGGAGAGTACCTCTCAAATCATTTGACATGTTCTCATACGTAGATCTTTAAATTCTGCCTCAAAGCCCAGAACGTTAGGAAGTGAGGAGTTTTGGTTCCTTGCTCTGGGATCATAATGCTACAGTGGGAGGCTGAAGGACAAAGACACCCCCCAACAGCTGAAAAGACCCTACAAAAACCCATGAGGGCAGTTGAGCTGCTTACCCTCTGTTTAAAAGCTTCTACATAGACAGGAGAAAATGCTTAATCTTGGATAGCATATACTGTAATTTTATGCTTTCACTGCAGACCACACAGATTATTAGTTTAATGTCATGCAAATCTTCCAAGCTCTCATTTTCTAAGTGTTCTTTAAATCTCCCTTCATTCACCAAGAGCAAAAGGCCATCCTCAGGATGTGATATATAACAATACACATTAGAAATCTGCATAGCTGGTTCCCAAGGGGATAGTCCACACTCTGCCACCCCTTCAGCTCTGCATTTCAGCCCCTTTTTTGGCTTTGGCTCTTTGAAATGGTTTCAAGAAGAAAATTTGCAGAAGTCTATTTACTTTGAGGGAAGACAGAAGGAAAGGATACTTTTCTGCCCATTTAGTCTCTGAACCAACTCAGTGCTGGTGTGATGAATGCAGAAAGGTGGGAGGGTGCAGCAGGAGGCTGCACAGTCACACATCCGAGTAAGATTAGCCACTACACCAATGCACCAAAAGCATCAAACTATGGCTTTTGCTAACATGACAGCCTCTGAATGAGAAATTACACAAAAGAAACCTGAAAGATTAATGCGAAATAAAACCCACTGATTTTCCAACCATGTCATTAGTAGAACACACTAATACTCTGGATAACATTTTGGAAAAAATTACTGTATCAATTTTCTCAAAACTAAGGAAAACTAAGTCTGAAGTTCATTCCACACATCCATCAAAACTATTTTAACCCCAGATGGCTTTCTATATCAAATTATCTGCTTTTCTTTTCTAAAGTTTTATTGGTCTTACCATGATTGTTTGAATATTTTATTTCCACAGGAATTAATTTTTAACTGTAATACAATCCAGCCTGTTGCAGAGAGATTGCTCTAGGTGTAGTTGTTTTCCTGGCATGCTACACGATATGTTTGGCTATGACCACTCTAGTGTCTGGACCTCTGCCTGCAGGCACCAAGAGGTGCTGATACTGCAGCCAATAACCCCTTTCAGGAAAGGTATTTGTCCCCAGCCAGCGCTTTGAAATTTAGGGGAAGAACACACCTCTGCTTACACACTGGTGAGAGCCTTTTGTGGTGATGGATGCAGTTCAAGGCTTCTTCATGCTGGAGGAGCTGCTGTTATGTAGCTTCATTGTTTTCCCTTAGCAGCCTCCTGCTTTGAGTGTGATACCCACCTTCATATAACCCCTAGGCTCCTCCTGTAGCCTTCTCCTGATGACATATTGTCCCTATATGTATGTATTCTGTAAGCTTCACCTACTCCCAAATTTATTTCTTTCTTTCTTTCTTTCTTTCTTTCTTTCTTTCTTTCTTTCTTTCTTTCTTTCTTTCTTTCTCTCTTTCTCTCTTTCTCTCTTT
>VWYO01020699.1:327240-343292 GCA_013400275.1 Rhadina sibilatrix
TTTCCTTTTCCTTTTCCTTTTCCTTTTCCTTTTCCTTTTCCTTTTCCTTTTCCTTTTCCTTTTCCTTTTCTTCTTCCATATCTCCTATTCCTTAGACTCTTAGCAGTCTGTGTGACCCTGCATCAGAGCTTGTTTCCCCTTCTAATCTCAACATTCCTAATGTTCCCAACACAGCTTCCATCCTCAAACCCTTTCCCTGGAGCTCTAGTTCAGCTTTCAGAAGGGAGTTTTGTTGATTTTCCCTCTGCCAATGGCAACATGCAATCTTCTGAGAACTAACTCCCTTAGTTCAGTGGACTTCTTCAAATCTAAGGTTGTGGATCCCATAAGTCTTAGTTCCTATTATTTTTGTTAAACCCTCTCAAGGAACTAATCTTCTTTTATGGTTACTTTCTTACCAGCAAAGTTCTTCCTTAGTGCTTGTATCCACCTTAAAAAACCCAAATTCATGACTATGTTATTTGTTGAGGCTCATTTTTTTAGCAACAGAATGTTTATCTGCTTTAAATAATAAATTTGACAGGAAGCCTGTAATGTTCATCTGCAAGTCCTATCTCACTAACCTAAGCTGGAACACAGTTCCAAGACTGGCATTACGGCTGCCTTTCAAGCACTTTACCTGACTCCCCTCATGATAGTTCCCAGTGTATAGGTATTAAAGGAGACAGTTCAATGACTGTTTCTGCTTCTAAGTGGAAAAAAGCAGATTACAATCCCAAGCTTTTTTTTTTTTTTTTTTTTTTCCCTGACAATGTCTAAGAGAATGTCTGAAAACTTCTTGGGAACTGAAATGAGAATTTTCCAGTATTAGAGACTGTGGGAAAGGATTATCGTCAGCGAGGTTGCTTTAAATATTGTGTCATTCTAAAAGCTCCTATTTCTATTCTTTGTTCTTATTTCTGTTTCAAAGTCCTTTGGATGTGCACTCCTTTGGGGTCAAGCACGTATCCCCTGAGAAATCTGGGGGTGGAAAGACAAAAAAAAAAATCAGGAAATCTCTTACTTAGACTGTATTTATCATTGTTGAATGCAAGTATTACTCCAGAGAGAAGAAAATGAAGCATTTTGGAAATATGTTCCTCTTCTGCCACTGTTTATGTTGCAGTTAAAAGCTTTTTATCCATGTCTACTAGAACAGTGACCAAGTAGTAATCTTCTCAAGTGAAGTGACACTTCAGAAAGGATACTTCGGTCTGCAGCTGCCATTCTTTTACATAGCAGTAAATACACATCAGGCTTCTCAGAAAACAGAAGAATACCAAGCACAACTTTTTAATTTTTTTTTCTTCTGCTTTGTAATTTATTCATAACCAGGTTGTCTTCTCTTACTGTTTGGCTCTTTCCTGACTGACTTTTGGAGAAATGCCATTATTAATTTCACTTACTTGGATAGGGTTTGAACCAAGTTCTTGCCCATGTTACTAAATATTTAGACCACTCTGAAACTTCTCTTGAAAAGCACAAGAAATGTTTTTAGACAAAGTCCTTTCAGCTCCAAATTGTCTTGGATGGAGGCCAGATATACACATTTTCTTCTGAGGTAGATTTCAGTGGATTACCCAGAGCTTGACAGTCCTTCTTTTAAAGATTTATAACTCCTAATAAAATATTCAGTCACCTTAGGGTACTGTCAGCTATTCTTTGAAGCAAATTAGGCATTTAGGATTGCGTATGTGTGGTGTAACCTCTCAAAAATAACATAATCTAAAGCCTGGGATAACCTATATTGTAGTGAAAGCATTGAAAGAGACACCTAAGAGCTCAAAGAAAGGTAAGATACCTTAAAGAACATGAGACCTATTATAGAGTTCATATTAAAGGAAGGACTGTTTATACTTAGAGACAACATCCTACATGTTCCCATTACACATTCATGTGGCTAATATTACAAACAAACAAACAAAAAGTTATAGCTTAAAAGGGGGTGGAAGGAAGACTTGTGAAAATACAGATGAGTGACCTGTCTCTCTGTGCTTGGGAAGATCATGGAGCAGGTCTTCATGGAAGCAATGTTAAGGCATATGCAAGATAAGAGGCTTCACTAAAGGAAAATTGTGCCTGCTCACTCTGGTGTCTTTTTATGATGGAATGACTGCAACACTCTGTAAGGGCAACATATAAAGAAATGTCATCTACCTGGACGTTTGTAAAACCTTCAAGATGGTCCTACATGACATCCTTATCGCTCTAGACTGGAGTGACATGGATTTGACAAATGGGCTATTCAGTGGATAGAGAACTGGATGCAGCCAGAGAGTTGTGGACAATGGCTCTATGTCCAGGTGGAGGCAGATAATGAGTGGTGTCTCTCAGGGCTCTGTCCTGGGACAGGTGGTCTTCAGTATCTTCCTCAGTGACACAGAGAGTGGGATCGAGTGCATCCTCAGATGGTTTGCAGATGGCACCAAGCTGAGTGATGCAGTTGGCACAACAGAAGAATGGGATGTAGCCTTCTTCTGATGACATATTGTCCCTATATGTATGTGTTCTGTAAGCTTCACCTACTCCCAAATTTCTTCTTTCTCTCTTTTCCAGATCCAGAGGGATCTGGACAAGCTTGAGAAGTGGGCCCATATAAATCTCAAAAAGCTGAACAAGTCCTAGTGCAAGGTCCTGCATCTGAGTCAGGGCAGTCCCAGACATGAGCACAGACTGGGAGAGGAATTCATTTGCAGCAGCCCGGATGAGAAGGACTTGGGGATTCTTATGGATAAAAAGCTGGACATGAGCTGACAATGTGCAGTTGTCCCAGAAATCCAAACGCATCCTGGGCTGCGCCAAAATAGGTCAAAGGAGATGATTCTTCCCCTCTACTTTGCTCTCATGGGATACCACCTGGAGTACTGCATTCAGGTCTGGGGTCCTCAGCTGGAGAAAGACAGAGACCTGTTAGAGTGATTCCAGAGAAGGTCCAAGAATGTGGTCAGAGGGATGGAGCATCTCTCCTATAAGGAAAGGCTGAGAGAGTTGGGGTTGTATAGCCTGGAGAAGAGAAAGCTCTGATGAGACCTTATTGCGGTCTCATAGTAATTAAAGGGGTTTATATAAAAAAAAGGAGACATGTTTACACAGGCATGCCGGGATAAGACAAGGGGAAGGGTTTAAAACTAGAAGACAAGGGATCTAGATTAGATGTTAGAGAGAAATTCTTTACTCAGAGTGTAATGAGGCACTGGAATAGGTCGCCTGAAATTGTGGATGCCCTATCCCTGCAAGTATTCCAGGCCAGCCTGGATGGGGCTTTGAGCAATCTGGTCTAGTGGGACATGTCACTATCCTTGCTAGTTGGAATTACATGATCTTCCTTTGAAATGGAAGGTCCCTTCCATTTCAATGCAAACCAGTCTATGATTCCATGATTCCCTGCCCAAATATCTACAAGAAATTACAAGAAATTACAAATATCTACAAGATATTATAAACAGGAATTTCCTTTGCTCCTGAATGCACTAATTAACAGATTTTCTAGCAATTCATGATTAATTTTTCAGACAAAAATGTCCCTGTTTTTTTTTTTCTTTCTCTATTTTCATTTTTCTCCTTATTCACACAACATAAAACTGCCCCATGAAATGGTTGCACAGATTATTTTGGCATTTATGTGGAGAAAATAATAAAGTGATCACAGTTTATTTGTTTAGCTCACCTCCACTAATGGGTTCTTAGATTTTCTGGGGCTTTTTGTATTCTCAGTCAGTAATATTATACTGCCTAATACATGCAGCAAACTCCCAATTAAATGGTTGCATATTGTTAATCACTTCTCCACAGGTCTCTTCCATCTGCACACACCCAGCCATGTGTTGGAGTGGATGTCCTGCCACCAATGACTTCAAGTTGATGCATACCATGCACAGGAAGCAAAACAGAAATTAACTCAAAGGATTGTGGAGAGGCAGCAGGCCAGTTCAGCTTGAACTTTGCTTTCCATTATAAACCTGACTCCCATTCCCACCTGAAATCTTCAAATACCCTCTGTGTTTCAAAGTTTCATGTTTCTCCATTTGGGAATATCTGATACAGATGACCAGAATTACCTATCAGATTCCAGAGAACACTGAAAAATCCCAAAAGAGGCTGTTTAAAAAACAGTGATTTTCTTGCTTTTTTCTCTTCCAAAGACAGCTTTAAAATACATTTTCATCATTAATGAATTTTTTTTCAGGATGATTTTCTTTTATCTGGACTAAGGGAGGAAAATTCAATCTTTCTTCCAGAAACCAGCGATGGTCTTTACCAGTGACTAAACATATCAGTGTGCCCAATGCAACTGCTGCATCAGCCTTTGGTAAGATGGACACAACTTCAGTGGCAAGAGAAAAACTCAGGCAACCTCTACTACTTTTCCTCTCAACCAAGCCCTGTTTCTCAGATATTTTTTAGAAAGCATTCTCACTTGTTGGAGCATTTTGAAGATGAATACTTCCCCCTTCCTGTCTATGTCATTGAATCTAGAGGACTGGGTTCACTGTGTTGACTGAAAATTCTCAAGGGGGAGAATTGTTCAACCTTTGCCTAGTAGCAACTATAAATCTCTGGACAAATGCATCACTTCAATGTTTCAAGTCTCCTCTTCAAAGCTATTTCAAGATAAATTTGGCAACCAATTGTAACAGAAGCAGCAGGATCATACTAAAGACCTTGAGAAGAACTTTTAGTGATACCACTTGCCTGGTAAAAGAAATAAAAGTCTGTCATCAAAAGGACGATTTTTACGGATGTTAGTGCTAGATATTTTTCTATTCCTGTTGTACTCAGACATCTGTTGGTAACATGCATTCACAGATCAAGTCTGACAGACCACCACAGCTAAGAAATCTTACTCTTTCATTTACTCTTGTGATACTGCACAAATTTTCAGAGACAACTTCAAATAAGAGCATGTCCAGCACAATTTAGAAGAGCTGAGCTAATTTGTGTTTGCTGAAATGATCACACAATGGAACAGTTCCATTGTTTGAAGGCCGTTCAGAACAGGCTGCCCCTTTATGTATTATTCACCTTCTTAAACAACCTTGTATGCAATGTTCAGGAACAGGAAGTCATGTCAAGCTGTCCTTCCAAGACACTTTTATGGTTCTTATGCCGAGATGAAATAGCACAAAGGACAGTCTCTTGGAATATTACTTTGATTGGGGTTAGACAACAACTCAGCAGGACACAGCTGATGACTTTTTGGGAATAAATGCACACATGGGAAACTGCAGGCTGCAATGGATTCTTGCTAACAAGTCAGTGCTTGGGGGGAAACCACCAGAGCACTTAAGTCCAACATAAATGCCGCCCCACGAGGTATTCATAGAGGGAAATTCAAATTTGGGTACCAAGATTTTTTCTGGAATTGGAAATATAGAGGGTTAAATTAATCTAACAGCCAACTACTTTTTTTCCTCAAACTTTCTAAATCCACATGTGCACAGATAGCATGCAAGAGCTTGTGAACTAAAGGCGAACATTTTGCAATGTGTTGGTTGTCTAGGACAGCAGTGGGACGTGATGATCTTAAAGGTCTTTTCCAACCTAAACAAATCTATGATTCTGTGAATGCAGGCTTTCAGGCAAATTTATCACTGAACTACTCTGGAGAGTAAAAACAATCATCAGTTTTAGGAAGACATGTTTGCATCCACCCTGTCCTAAACCAGATGCTGATTACCCAGAAATTAATTATCTGCTCTCTCGTGTATGTTAGATGGGAACATACATGAATACAAATTCCAAGTAAATTTGGAAGCTGTGAGAATTACTTTTACTCTAGTGAACTTTATGAAAAGGAAGCGCTGTATTTTCCAAGCATTTAAGATTCAGTTTTTACCGGCAGTGGATGAAGTCAGGAACAGGATTATGCTGGCTGAAAGACGCTGCATCAAGGTTCATGCAAATTTCCACATTGTCTCCAGCCATGATTCGTACTGCAGCTTTATTTTCATCCTCAAATGTCTGCCTTTGCAAGGATGCACACAGAAGCAGCATGAAGTCATCTAGGAGAAAGTAATGATTGCAAGGAAAAATTCAATCATCAACATAGGTGTAAGAAGAGTTGGGATATATTATAATGTAGTTACCAGACTGCTTTCCCACACTTTAAACCTCCAAGACTGAGTTGTTTTCAATGCATTTAACTCTGAATTGAAATTTATTAATATTTTTAGGTTTTTTACCTGTCATTATCTATGAATTTTATTGAGAAATAAATGAGAAAAGGGGAAATTTTCATACATTTTGATGTCAAATTATTAAAAAATGAATACAGGAAAAGCAGATGCAAAAATTACTAATCTGTGAATTTTTCTACTACATTCAAAGCCATGCTTAGTATTTAATCACCAAAAAAATCTGTCATCTTGCTACTGAAGTATAAATAACAGGCTGGCTTCAAATTCCACTGTACAGATGATTTAAGCAAAGGACATATAAACACTTCATAATTATGTGTTAAAATACTTACACACAAGGAAGACAGGGTTGGGTCTCACAATGAAATCTGGAAAGTATAACCACTTTATAATGTTGGAATTGAAGTTGGCATTGCCACTTCTCCATGGATAGTCTGTGTGGCAGAAGCATGCAAAAATTCAATCAGTACTTCATAACAATTACTTAATTCTTTCCTTCAGAATACTTACCTATTTTCCAGCATTTTTCTATAAAAGCAAGCAGCAGTAATTTTACATAAAGGGTGTCCTTACCTTTACAAGGAGCAGGTGGGATGCCAATGCAAAGGAAGTACTGGAATGTAATGATGCATGCTAGAAAACAGCAATATTTTGGCCAGATCTCTGCAATAGCTTTTCTCCTACGTCGATACAATACAGCAATTAGCCAGAAGGCATGAATCATTGCAAAAAAATCCATCCTTTGACCAATTACATTCACTGATAGAAGAAAACAGGTCTGGAAATGAAGTAAAGAAACATAAACAACTTTTACAACCTCATGGCTAGTCAATACAGCAATAACAAATTATTGTGGGTCCTGACAGGACTGCGGGCTGTTCTGCATCTGACTGCAGGAACCCTATGCAAACCAACAAGTTGCTCCGATAGTAACTTCCACTACTCCACACAAACACCCAAAATTTTGATACTCTTCTGTCTAGAGTAGGTTTCCATTATGTGATATCTAAAGATACAGGAAGGAAAGAGTCTTGTCACAATAGCTGGTACGTGCAGTATCTAATTGTTGCCAAGCAAAGAACATACTAAGCAGCCACATATTTTGACAGGATGTACAGATGTGGAAAAGAAGAGGAACTATTAAGGTTGGCAACAACTAAAATGTATCCTCATGTAGGAAATGGACAAGGCATTTAGACCATACAGCTTCTATTGGTGATAGACAAATCCAGTCAACTCCTGCAAGACAGCTTTAGTTTTCCATTATTCTAAAGGCTCTGCATTCCAGCATTTCTGTTCTCTAGCTTCACTGAAAGCAATCCCTTCACTCTGTTCCATGAAACATGTTTTGAAACTTTGTGTACACTTCATTTATTCAGCACACTATGCTATTTTGGTTTTCTCTCTCCCCAGATTAGAAAGATCTTAAAATTACTTCCCAATGGAAATAACTTCCTGGGCTTTTTTAATTTTCATTCATTCTTAATCTTCAGATGGTTGTGAACAGTTTACCCCATTGATCAAAGTGGTGGTAGTGTTTAACAGATAGGTCAAGAGCATCATTATGATTAAATTTAGGATGGGATTGCCTCCTTTAGATAGGCATAGAAAAACGTGAAAAAACGCTATTTATGGAAAGATTTTTTTGGAAGTACATTTCATGTGCACACGAACAAATAGACATGGTAAGGGAATGAGGGAACAGAGATGACTAACATGAATGATGACTAATAAGTCTCTAGATATCAAACATAGCCTAAGCTAGTATTCAAAAATAACACATTCAAAAGGTTTAGAATGATAATATGAAGAAAAGTAATACGTATTTACCTCCAAACCAAACTTGTAGAAGAAGTAGTTTATGAAATACTTGACACAGTTTACAAGTCCATCATCCAGATGTGCTCTTGTAATGTCATGGAAAATGGTTTTAGTCACAGGTGCAGTGAGGTTATTTCGACATCTGTAGTATTCTTGGTGACGGTAGATTGTAACTTCAAAAGCCAGAATAGCCAGCATCAGTAAGTTATTCTATGGGAAACACAACCAGGAGAGTATTGAATAAAAAGTCAAAACCACAAGAAGTTATAAAATTTTCTGATAAGCATAAACTCAGTAATACTCAATTTGATGTTATTACTGAGGACTTCTGCCCTCCAGAATGCACTGGCACCTATTCCCAGCTACTGTGATGGAAAAAAATTAAGATTCACACCAGTTCTTGGATTTTGATGAATCATACAAACATCCAGAAGATCCATATAAAGACATTAATTTAAAAATACTACAATAAAAATCAGTTGTGGAAGTAAAGGGAAGGAAAAAGGCATTGACCCATCTGCATGTCCTCTCATATTTCATAGCTTCTCTTAAAGTATCATGTTTTGTTTTGCAGGAGATGGAAGATACAAACATACACAAAGGTCATCTGCAGAGGTTTAGCTGTCAAGCCCTAACTTTCCAAAACAAGGATATTGGGTAGAGCAAGTTTAACCTGGGCACTCTTTCACATGAACAATCTATCTGTCAATCTTCTCTCAGGCACAGCTTCTCCTGTCCCAAAGCCAGAGTGACTAGGATGCAGTCAAGGGTGGCTATGAACTGATTTTTTGTTTATCTCAGGAGGGAGATCTGCCCTATGCTCAATAGAAGAGGGTATTAACTAACTCCAAAAGCTGGTTAAAAAGACCAGCTCAGAGAAAGTCCCTCAAGAAAGTCATAACTGAAGTAGAAGTGGCAAGTTCTAGATCTCTGTTCCCTGAGAAATACTCGGGACAAGAATCTCCTGAAACAGGGGCCACTGGGATTTTTATATTTTCTGACAACCTTAAACTGTATATATAGAATGCTGGAAATTCTTTAAATTAATAACAGATATGGTTTTCCCCAGGACTTGGCACATTTCAACTGCAAGGAAAGTTTTTTAATCAAGACAGAAATAATAAAACATTGCTCACAGGCATCAACCAAAAAATCAAGAAGAAAAACAAAAGACATCCATTTGTTAATATTTGAATAAATGATTCTCTTAACTCATTATATTTTCTAAACTGTGGCTAAGGAAAAAGCACTTAAAAAAATTAACTTCTAGCACACACTATCATTCAGGACAATTACTGCAATTAGACCCATCAGTCCTTTGGTACCTGAATACCATGTACCTCCCAATTACTTAGAGTTCTTAAATATCATATTTCTTGAAGAGCTTTAAACATATGGTAGAATCTAAAAGTGATAACTCTACATGAAATAACAACTTAATTGGTACTGAATCCCTTCTGGAAATGTTCTGTGTAACAGATGTGGTTTTCTGTTGCCTCTTTCCCTCTGTACTTCCCTATTATCAATGCTTTGCAGTACACTTTTTTGTGTGTGACACATTATTTATCTCAAAGACAATGCTACTTTCATCACAAATAAAAAATATCTGAATACAGATAACAAAGAAGTTACCCTTAAGTACACAAGAAGGGGATAAGACTTTCTCAATCCAACCCACTCTGCAGGATCAACTGGCCCACTGTAGAGCACTGAGGTTTTCAGTTCTTCTAAATTGACCTTAGTTTCATTCTCTCCTGGCTAAAAAGAAAATGCAACAGTTATAAAACATGACTTTTAAGAACTGCTTGGGAAGGTGTGATAACAATAACACATCAGGTGAACTGTTATTTTTGTACTTGATATTTTTGACTTGATCCTTTTGCTCTCCTTCACTGAAGAAGAGAGCAGTCAAACCTCTTTAATATGCATTTGTACTCACCAATGTACAGTTACTGGAAAAAGTCTTGGGATCAATAGATGTGAGCTGGTACAACATTTTGCAGACAATAATCACACATGTCCAAACAGTGCAGATACTTGATGCCAGTGGGCGAAACTGAGCATATGGCAAAGCAAGAGCCCAGGCAATTAAAAACACAAAGTTAAACAGAGACACCTGAAAACACAAAAACAGTACAGAAATTACATGGAGTAACAAAAAAACTGAGAAAGTTTGACCTTTTCCACAGCAGGCAAAAAACCCCTATCATTCAGAAGAAAGGGACATGCAGAAACTTTGAGGAAAATACTGGAAAAAAAAATTACAATACCCACAGTAACACAGATACAAAGTAGTAAGTGAGGAATGGAAAACTTTACAGTTGGTTTAGGAAGAAATTTACCACCTACATAACATTAATACTATTAGATCCACAAAACTCCATTTTTCCTTATCAACAGATGTGAAATACAAAGGACCACATGCAGCTTCTGCTGCTTTAGTACACATGAAACAAAGAAGAGATGGCACAGATCTGTGTATCTGTGCAACTGACCTTCATTCTCTTGACTTCTCCCCCACAAAAAAAAAAAAGTGAGAAAAGGGATTTTTTTCTTTGTTTTTAGTGAATCCCATCTTACTACCCTGTTCAAGAAATGGCTATATCACATAGAGAACTCACATTGCCCACACCAAAAGCACAGCTAAAAGTGTTGCTCCCTTTTTCTTCACGCATAGCTCCACATTCTTGTTCCTTATGCACCAGACCAAATTTAAGTAATTTTCTTACATGTACCTTCCCAGTCCTTTTCTACACTTTCCATCCTTGGATGGTGCCCACAAACAGTTTGAGCAAACAATGGTTACGTCTCTTATATCCAAAGAATTGGAGTAATAAAATTTTAATATCTGGGGAAAAGGGAGGGGCTGAGACTCTTGAAACAGAGAGAATATGGAAGATGTCAAGGCAGGTTCCCAGCAGGTGAACAAACCCAGCTGGATCCCGTAATTTCAGTGAGGTCTGACAGGAGGAAGTCCTCTCCCAACACCTGGCTGTGTAACCACATGGCAGATGCTGACAGGCCTCCACAGTGTGTAAGAGTTTGACAGTGGGTGTTTACTTGCCTCTTTCACTGTGACCCAGATGATGTAAGAGGAAACAATTTTGATGATGTGCAGCTCCAACAGCCACCACACGAAGACTTGCATCTTGTGAAAATACTCCAGGAATTTCAAAAACAGCACTGTAAGGCGGTCGATCACCAGATGCCATTTGTTCCTTAAGTCTGCAGGGATGTTCAAGCAGAATCATTATAAGGACAAAACCAGAAGGTCTCTGTGAAATGGAATACTCCACTAGACAACAATGAGTTTTCTGCTTCTCTTCTAAGCCTTAGAGAAAGACAAGATGGAGGATGAAGGTACAGCTCAATGGTTAACTAAAAATGGGATTGAAGCCCACTTAGCTGGGGTGCTTTCCCTTCTGACCCACGTTCCCTGGAAAGATTCCGCGCTTCAAAAGCAGCAGTGGTGGCGTCCCTTGCCAATTTTGCTTTTATTCCTCTCATCAGAGCTCTTTTTGGACTCTTGTCCTCTAGTATTTTTGGACCTAAGCTTAGGGATCTCACTCAGGAACTAATTCCAGCCCTGGTCCTTTTCCAGCTCAGAAAAACAAAAATTTTTTTGTTGCTTGGAAGCTATGGACCCAGCCTGTTTTCAGAAAGCGTGGACTACTACTACTACTCAGAAAGCTTTTTGGCCAGAATGGAAGAAATCCATGCACACTAGGACTTGGGTTCCTGTCACAAGGGTTTAGAGAATTGTACGATAGATATCTTCAGATGTCAGAGTTATCTAACCTGCCTTGAAAACAGCACAGCCTCTTAAGGTGTGACCTGTGCCTTCATAGGACATCTAAATCAAGAAAGGCAAACTGCAGCCCAGTCAAATATTTCCCTCAGTTGAAAAAACTTTATCAAGTGGAGATCATGAAGTTGGGCAGAAGTATCCCTTCACAGGGGTGTTTGGCTAAAAAAGCCATCCTCCCAAACAGTATGTAGTAATAGTGAGCAAGCTTGTGGCCTGTTACCCATGAGTGTACATGACAATACGTTTGCCCTCTACGTGATGACTTTGCTTGTGGGCTGACTGTAAAACTGTTTAATCTGGCTGGTATATATTGGTATAGAGACTTCACACTGCATTTGGGGTTTAGGAAGCATTTTGAAGATTATGAAGGACTTTGCACGCTGTGAGAACATTCTTATACTTTATATCAGAGATGGAAACATTTGCAAGTAATACCAAAGCACATCACTGTCTAAGCTGGTAAAAATGCAAAGGAGTTACCACCTTCTATATGAAATTAGTTCAAATTATCACTTTATTTTATATGTAAAGCACACCAAGATGGTTACTCCATGCATATTTATGTGAAGAACACATGCACATTTGTGAGAAAAAGCAGACTCCTGGAACACCTCACAATTAAATTCTGGTTTTTTCCTTTGCCTTTTTTCTCCAAACACAACTTAGAAAATCCTAATAGAAATGCTGAGTGATGTGAATTCTGTAAATATGCAATTAAACTTGAGAAATTAATCAAGCTATAAAACTCTAATCCTACATGTGTTTTTATAAGCACAATGAGAAAATTTAAGAGAAATTTTTACGGAGTTAGATGTTCTCACTCATTCTTTCATGGTATTTGTTTTCATTTGCAGTGTTGCATCATACAAGATGTACCCAGACAGTGCCAGTTAAGTGGAGGCAAATAATGTGCTCTGTCTAGCATGGCCAGGCAATACACATATAAAATAAAATAAAATAAAATAAAATAAAATAAAATAAAATAAAATAAAATAAAATAAAATAATAAAACAAAATACAGGCTTACTGACTGCATCCACTGAAAGACTGTACAACACTCGGTAGTGAAATCTGCACACATGAACGTATTTAATGTCAAAGCTCTGGCCAGCCACATGGCTGTGTAAAAATGGTATAATTCCAGCAGAAATAAATGCCATGTGCAGCTCAAAGATGAATCCCCCCTGTGCTATTTCCAAGCAACACCAGCTGCAGCTCCCCACTTCCCTGCTTGCATGCGTCACTGCACAGAGTATTGTCCACAAGCTGGCCTCTGTTCCAAAGCTCTTCCAACAAGCTGGGATGGCTGGAGTGCACCCCACCCCTCACAGACAATATGAAAGCTGGCCAATAAAGGTTTCCATGGCCCATGACCACCTCTGTGATTACAGCTGTTCCAGCCAGGAAAGAGAAGTAGTTTCAGCTGAGGTTCAAGCGCTGGAACAAGTTGTCCAGGGAAGTGGTGGAATCACCAACCCTGGAGGTATTTAAAAGACATATAGGTGTGGTATTTAGGGACATGGTTTAGTGGTGGATATGGCAGTGCTGGGTTAATGATTGGATTCAATGATCTTAAGAAGTCTTTTCCAGCCTATATGATTCCCTGATTCTCTAGGGCTGCTAAGCCTGATGTGCTGCCATTTTGCCTTGACAAAGATACTCTCCCTATTTAGGTGTAACAATCCTGAGAATATTGACATGACTAGCTACATTTGTAGTAAGGCCCTTTCCAAAGAGCTTCCTTGGGTGTTAAATGTTCTTTCCCAGTTTCACTTTTGGCTCATTACAAACTGAGTTATGGTAATAATTCATTTTAGAAGTTCATATTAGCAGTATCAAGGATGACAGTATAAGCCATACCCATGTCTGCCCTTAAGCTTTTTTATGTTCATCTGGCATCAATTACACATTCCATATTCAGAAGTGAAAAACATGGCACTAATGTTTTTCATAAATAATGAAGAAAATCCATTGGGACTTCTGGGGAGGGGTGCCTTGAAAGCATGCAGTATCAGATATTAAATATGTATGTGTATTATTTTCTCTGTTGTAAGGAGATTTCACTCTACAGAAGTACTTAGGATTTGGGGTAGCATTCAAATAATCTAACCTAGACCACCTAGAAGAAACAGGCACTGGATTTCTTTTGGTTTCTTCCTCTCAGCATCCTACAGTACAATTTTTTCCAAGAAGAGCCTGTAGTTTGTTGAATAATTGACAAGTAGCCATCTGCTCAGTTCAGGCTCTTTGACACAGACTGCAGGTGAAACTAGGCAGAAAACCTGGTGATTGAAGTTAACAGGGATGACCAATAACAAAGCACCTCTTGACACTATTAATTAAGACTGAGGAAAGGAAAGGAAAGGAAAGGAAAGGAAAGGAAAGGAAAGGAAAGGAAAGGAAAGGAAAGGAAAGGAAAGGAAAGGAAAGGAAAGGAAAGGAAAGGAAAGGAAAGGAAAGGAAAGGATTGAATTCTGCTGAGCTTACCTGTAGTTTCTTCTTCCTCTGATTCATTGTCATCATCGTCATCATCATTATCATCATCATCATCTTCTTTATCCTCATCTTCCTTTTCTTCTTCTTTTCCTTTTTTGACCCTTCCCTTCCCTCCCTCCCCCTCTGGCTCTTCCATTCTTTTCTCACCAGCCTCTTCCAGCATTTTATCTTCTTCCTTTTCTCTTCTGGCTGTTAAATTCATCATAGTTATGTCAGGCAGGCTCCCATCTTGGTGCACCAGTCTGTTGGTAAACAGTAGCATGTCAGCAAACAGAGGAGTAATGACATCAAAGTCTTTTTCTTTTTCTAAACTGTATAATTACCAAAAAATAAACTGTTCATGGAAAATGCCTTAGAAGTAGAAAAGTTAATGATTCTGGAACTCTCTCCAAACATACACTGAAAATCGAGCCCTTTGAATGTATTAGTAACTACTTCTCACTCAGATACTAATGGTTAGTTAGTAATGAGTGGTATTGACACTTAAACTTGACATTTTCCCCACTGGAGAAAATGGTCAGAGTTTAAGATGTAGAAGCATGAAATGACATTATTTAAGAGGAAACATTTCATGACTTCACAGGGGACTTACTCATTTTGGTGGTTTGGTATTTTTTTCTTGAGGCTGCTCAAAGTAATTGGAACAGAAAGAAAAAGGGAGATGAGAACAGAGGGGTTACAGAAGAAGGTCATTGACAAATACGTCATGCTACATCACAAGTCAGAAAGCATTCTCCTACTCCATCTGCAGAAGCCTTCTGATGCCAAGGGCATGCCATCATGACATTCATGGGGTGCTTCTATAAAGAAACGTGGATTTGCAGCACAGACAGAAAGAGGGCAGCCTATTTACACCAGTGCTAAATGTGGTCAAGGCTGTACCATGCTCTGAGCAATGCAGCTGAACCATCACAAGTATCTGACCTATCACTGAAAATGCATTTCCACCTTCCTCCAATTAAAAGATGCACCTGGAAAGCCAAGAAGTTTGCAATTTTTCCTCCAGCAAAGATTTGGGAACAAACAAAAGCAAGAATTCCATGGCTGCACCTTCAGAAGATTTTATACTATCTGTCTTTGATAGTGCCATGCATTGTCTCTCCCTTTGCCACATCTCACAGAGAATTTTTCTTTAATTTACAATTGTCTTCATCTAAACCTATCAGTAAGTTTCACACTACCAAAAGTGGGATACGATTTGACTTAACACAGAAATTATATTTCTCTAGTGCTATGGTTTTTTGTTTTGTTTTGTTTGTTTTTTTGTTTTTTTTTGTTTTTTTTTGTTTGTTTTTTGTTGTTTTTTTTTTTTTTTAATTGAGATTATTCAGTATATATATTTTCTTTACTAGAGAAAATAAATATTTTCTTATGGCTTCCCTTTTTCTTCCACTGCTGTGTGGTTGGGACTCACCTTCCATAGTTGCAGAAAACCCAGTTTCCCTTTGAATATGCTTCCTTGCAATAAAGTCTCCCTTTGGCAAGTGTAATAATTAGGTCATTAAATGTTTGGTTATGCTATTGAAATTACTACACTCAGCATATTTTCAAGCACCTGTAAGCTGTTCTAATATGGTGTAGTACCATTTCAGGGATTTATTTTTCTTGATGTGAAATTCTGGCCTATAAACATTTAGACAGGAAATTCTGCCAATTTTAGGATTTTTACCGTTCAAGAAACTAAAAATCTATTTTTTTTCCCCTGATCATTAAAAATTAAGAGAATAGTCTAGGCAGGTCATGACAAATTCAAAGAAGCAGAATAATTTTTCAATCATTTGGGAGCTGCAGTTTCTTCAAGATGGAAACTG
>VWYO01020700.1:0-10178 GCA_013400275.1 Rhadina sibilatrix
CCACCTCACCCAACAACCAACAAACCAAAGTCTTTTCTCATTTTAAACACTTCAAGGCTGGAAGGTTGATCCTGCTATTTAAATAAAAGCTCTTGGAGCAATAATGTTTTATTGTAATATTTGCCATAAGGAGACCCTGAGTTTTTCCCCCCAAGATATTATTAAGGGAATAACAACATAACAACACTCCTATTTACACTTGCTGCGAGATCTAATTCTGGCTGGAAATACCAACAGCAAATCAAATTACACAGAGGTAGAAGGTGGGCGAGGATGAATGAAGAAAGCAAGGTGGAGTTTTCCACATTGGTAGCTTATCCCTGGGATTGCTTTCCGGGCAGGGAGATGAATCCTGAAAAGACCCATGATTACATCCTTGCCCTGAGCACACATCCTCAGAGCTCTTCCTGGAAGCTTCAGCACTTCAATTCAGGTTGAAACGAGGTGATTAGTGGGTTATTTCTGCAGCTCCTATGACAAGAGGTATAAACTATCAGCCGCAAATATAATTCTCTTCCAAGAGGGACAAAAACATCTCCCGTGGCCTCTGCTAATTAATAGATGGCAGCGAGCTTGGCATGGAGGGCTTAAATGTTTCCTCCTGATGCAGGGCTTGTTGTTATTATTGCTTCTCCTCCTGACAGGGAAGGGCTTATTATAGTGGAAGAGCTACCAAGGTAGAATCACCATAATTAAAAAGACATTTCATGGAACACGAGGCAGCAAGAGCGAGATTGTCTTTTTTTCTTTTTCTGCTGGTTGAATGTGCAAATGCTTCGTGGTCTGAGGTGAGGCAGTGTTGTTGGTTGGGAAGGAAAAGGGAAAGGGTGTGGGAGTCCACAGAGCTGAGATTTTTGAAGTGGAAGAGCAGGAATGATTGGTTTTCCATCTTGCTGTTGTTTCTTATCAATGGGAAAGATGTTGAGGTTGGCCTGGTTGTTTTTTTTTCCCTTCCAACACACCACTGAGCCAAAAAACCCCAAACCTCAAACAATAGTGTGCTTAGGTTTTATGAAATCTCCAATTATTTTAAGTGAAGTTCACGGAAAATCCCAAATTGCCAGAGGTAACAGGGTAAATACCAACACTGCAAAAGAGAAACCATCCCCAAAACCCTCTGTGATGTTTTTTGCCACCTTAATTTATCTCCTTATTTCCCTGCAAAGATAGAAGAGGTAAGGAGGGGCCAAATATTGAAAAGTGTTAGGACATAAATGCTACATTTCTGTGAAAGCAGAGGCAAGTCAAGCCCTTGGAAAGGTGTTTTGAGCTAAGAAAAGTGCAAAAAAATGATGGTTTGTTAGCATGCAGAAAACCATTTCTATTAAGAAACCACATGGACAGACTTTAAATCTTCATTAAAATCTTCACCTTAATTATGGAACCCATACAGAAAGGTGGGTACTCCAAGAAATGCCTGTGTAATGCACATTTATAAACTTGGTAAATGTTTGTACAAAGCCAGCTCTTTAAAAGATTGCTGCTGCATAAATTTTAATGAGAATCCCATGACAAATGAAAAAAGGACAAAATGAAGTCAGAAATAAAAGAATTCCAAATAATGTTGGGGTTTTGTTCATGGGCTGTTTTTTTTCTTGGGTTTTTTGGGGTTTGTTTTTTGGGGTTTTTTTGGGTTTTTTTTTTTTTGGTTGGTTGGTTGGTTTGGTTTTGGTTTTGGTTTTTTTGGGATTTGTTTTTTGGTTGTTTTGTGGGTTTTTGTTTTTTTGTTTTGTTTTGTTTTGTTTTGTTTTGTTTTGTTTTGTTTTGTTTTGTTTTTTCCTTCTTTTGTGTTGGGGTTTTCTTTGAGCAGCACCAATTAACCTGATAAGAAAAAGAAATGATAATCAGGTTTTATTGCTGTCTGGGCTTCTGAGAAAGGGTAGAACATCCACAAAAAGTGTTTGCTCACAACACTTGCAACCAGACCAACAAGGTGATATTTGAGGAGACACTCTGTGATCTCTGCATTGCTCATAACTGTGCCTCAAAGTATTAATGTCATCCCCATGGAATATCCAAAGCTAGACCTGAAGGCAGCAGAAATTGATGATTTCCTCACGGAATCCCAAATTCTGGAAGCAGAATGCCATCAGATGAAGGCAGTCTGTAATTTTAAATTAAGCATCCTTTCATTCTCACCCCACTTCCAAAACAACCCTAATTTGTGCTTTAAAATTAGTTCAGAAATTTTCCAAATAATTGTAACTTTTTTTTCACTCCTCAAAATATCATGGTTTTATGTGTGTGATTTTTATGTTGGTGTTTTGTTTTTTTTTTCTATACAAAAGTTTCACTGAAACCCTCCAAGTAAAAACAGAAAAGGAATTATTCCTACAGCGAATCTGATAAAATAATCCTTTTTTTTCTTTTCCCCAGGCAGCTATTTAAAGAATAATTCAAGTGCCTAAGGATGAACATCTGGCCACATTTGAGATTTTTGGGGACATTCTGCCTGGTCTCCAGCTGCTGCTCCAGGAAGACAAAATCAATGAGCAAAATACAGCACAGCAAATAATGATATGGAGCATCTGAAAATGAAATCCTTCTGTGAACACTGCAGTGGTTTCATGGAGGATGAAATGTGTGATTTCTGTAAATCTGTGTGCCCTCAATCATTTTCCCCTAAAAAAAAAAAAAAAAAATTTAAAATCCAATGTCCCACTTCAGTCACTCTTCAGAAAGTGGCAGTCTCGACAAAATAATAAAAACAAGTTTTTATAGAGTGGAGCATGAACTCTTCATCATTTTTTATTGTACATGAACAGTACATGAGACCAACATTTAGAAAACACAGAAATCACATGAGAGTTGAAAAATCTTCTGGCTCATTTTTATTAAAAAATAATAATTAAAAAAAAAAAAAAAAAAAAAAAAAAAAAAACAAACCAAAAAAAAAAAAACACCTTTCACTGTTTNCCAAAAAAAAAAAACACCTTTCACTGTTTCCACAGATCTACTTTCGTTATTCAGGATCTAAAAGATCTGAACACTGAGTAAAAGGTCGGGGGTTTTTATGCCCTTCTGGCACAGAAAAAGATCACATAGCACTCTTGTACATGTCAGTAAATCAAGCTTTGTCTGTCAACAGTAATTTAGAGTTTGGTCGTTACATTTTTATAGTTTTTCTTTGAAATGCAACTCTCTGGAATATATCATAATATATCTATGAGTATCTCTAGTCCTTGGAGACATCAATTATCCCTTTCAAAACTCTGCGGGGAGTAAAATAAACATATTCTCTAGGGGGAATAAAAATAAAGGACCCGTAGCTGCAATGTGCTGACAATACAACCCCTCCCAAAAGACCAAGCCCTTTTAACCCTTGCTAACTTCACATCGCACAGATTTTTCCTGGCAGAATTTCCATCTCTTTCCCCTCTCTCCACAGCTGTGTGGCACTAGATGGAGCTGCGGACCTGCTGGAGGCTCCGGGCTCCCTCCCTCTCCTCCTGCCCACAGAGGGACCCCGAGCTCTTCGCATCTCCCACCAGCCCAAAAATTCACTCCGGGGTTTGGAGGCGTGGGCTTTGATTCAGTCCCTCTGATTTATGGTTGTCTCAAAGGGAAATTCTATTATTATTATTATTATTATTATTATTATTATTATTATTATTGAACTGAGTTTTGAGAAATGCGGATTTTTGGAAGCAGATGGAGATGGGACAGCCAAAGGTGAGCAGCAAAGAGTTTGGGAATGTTTTTGTGCCGTGGTTTAACTAAGCTGGCAAATAAGGACCAGGCAGGTGCTCACTCCCTCCCTCCCCTGGGATGGGGGAGAAAAATCGGGAGAGAAGAAGCCAGAAAACTCATGAGTGTGTTAAAAATGACTTTAGAATACTTTTGCATTTGTGTGCTGGTCTTTACATGTGGTTATTGAGGGTAAGTATTTAACTATAGTAAATATTGTATTTAAATATAATAAATAAACACATTTATTTAAACTAGATTTAAAAGTAAATACAGTAAATATTGTAAGTATTTAAATACAGTCAAGATTGTAAATATTTAAATATAATAAACAAATATATTTATTTAAACCATATTTAGAAGTAAATACAGTAAACATTGTAAACATTTAAATATAATAATTATGTTTATTTAAATATTATACAAACATTATATTAAAATAAATTTAAATCTATTTATAAACCCTTTTAGCTGCTTGCTACTGTAGTCTAATCTGTCATTTTTAAGTGTGCACCCTATAGCCCATAGAAATAATAGTGTGATGAACATATTATCAAATATACATTTGATGTATGCACCTGATAGCTTATAGAAATAATGGTGTGATGAATGTATTGTACTGCAGGCCTTAGCAGAATATAAAACGTTAAAATGCTTCTTTGCAACTGAGAGAACCGTATAAAGCAATTGTGTTGTTTCCCACATTTGCTGACTGACCTCTCCAAGTGACAGGAGTGACACAAACCAGAGCACCCAAGGAGAGTTAGAGAAGAACCTGTTAACTCCTGGTTCTCAGGGAAGCGTGAAACAACAGGATGAAGCCACAAGAAGGAACAAAGCACATTGACCTGATCTGCAGGATGTCATGTAGATGAGCCAGAGTGGAAAACCAAAACAAAGGAAAGTTTCTGCAACATNTGTTTGCGAACACCCTCACTCCAAGATCCCTTTCTCCATCTCCCCCAGGTCTACATGCAGAGCATGTTAGCAGGTGTGGAATATCCCTCCAGTCAATTTGGATCAGCTGTCCCTGCTGTGTCCTCCTAAATCTTGTGCACCCCCAGCCTCCTGACTGGGTCAGAGATGAGCAGAAAAAGCCTTGATGCTGTTCAAGCCCAACAAAAAAGTCCCTGTGTTACCACAGCCCCAGAGCAGAAAGAAAATGAAATCAGTCCCAGACAGACCCAACACCCTGTGCTGGGCACGGCTTTGGGATGCTTTCCCAAGCTCAGGAATGCAGGGTTTGCAGGGATGCAAAGACAGGACTGCAGAAGCTGGGGGGTTTGAGAAGCTGCACCTTTGCAGAAGCACAGGAGACAGAGGGATCCCTCCTCAGTGCTTCCCACCTCCAGTGTGGCTGTGGGGGCAGCCCTAAGATGCCATCCCAACGCCTCTGATATTCCATTCTCTCTTTTCCCTCACTTTTCAGCAAATTGCAGACCCAGCTCATGCGGTCTAACTCTCGCCCTCAGCTCCTTCACCTGTGCACAAGGTCTCCCGAAATTCCAGATGCTCTCCCAGCAAAATACTGAGCCATCCCAGAACTGCCCCGTTCCAAACCAAAATGTTCAGCTGACAGTGGCTGCTCATCCCTTCTAGATTTCCTGGCACGTAGTTCAGGGAACTTGATAGGAACTGGAGCAGCTTCAACGAGGGACCCACAAGGCAATCAAAGCTGCCAGGTACTGTCCTAGTAACGCCCTGCATTGCTATGAGCCCCACAAAGGTGTATCCAGCTCTGAGGGCTGTCCAGCAACCTCCCAGAAAGGGCTTAAGAATAATTAGCGAGGCAGCTTGATGGGAGGTGTTTTGGAAAAGCAAAAAAAGGTTTTAATTAAAGAGAAAATAACAAACTATACAGAACAAAAGAACAAAAGCCGTGCACAGGGCAGGGAGGTCCACGAAAGGTGGCCCTTTTCCATGGGAAACCAAAGTCACCTCCCCAGGTTCCTGATGTCAATTTCTCGGAGGCCNTTACCCAATAGAAAACAGCCACATTTCTTGAGGAACAGCTCCAGGGTCCAACTGGTGCCTTTGCCCTGCCACTGGGCCAATTACAGTGAGAGGAGCACAGAAGTTTCTGGTTCATTTTCCTTATTAGTTCAGGGAAGAAACTGAAACTCCTTTTCTAATATGCAAACACCTGCTGGGGTGTGGGAGTGCACTGCGACACTGCATGATGATAATGGTATCCAAAATGGTGATTCTACAGCAATTTTAGAAGAGTATTTCCCATTTCCAACGTAAATTAGGCAGATGCACTTTCTCCTTATCAGATGACAAAAACATGGGATTAGATTTAATGCTCCTAGCAAGCCATATACCTTGTATAAATCATTATCTAGAATAGAAGTTATATAAAATACGTCTCTGGGCATTTTTATCCAATTTTAGGCACACATTTGTTCATATTTGCCTTCCCTTGAAGATAAACTCTGCCATGTTTACCACCTGCTCAGTCACTAATTAGTTAAGCGAACTAATTGACTCTGCTGTTCTGTCTATCACTCTCAGAAAGCCAGACAAATATGACAGCTCTTGGGCAAAACCTGATTTTTCGTTTGATCTTTATTTAGAGGGATATTTCAGTTTCATTTTTGGATTAATGTGTAGGGATCCTCTCTTTGTAGTGCTCAGGCCATTTTTTTTTTCTTTCCCCCACTGACTTCACCTGCAGCAGGTGCTGCCTTGATGAGGTGCAGGAGGTCTGGCTTTGAAAAGGGCAGAGCTGTGAGCAGCTGCCTCACGTGTTCCATGGTCTGCTTTGCAGCTGATGGCAACATGAGAACCTGACCTTGTCCACCAGCAGGATTTCTCCCAGATTTAATGGAGTAAAGCCTGGAAAGGGAGATGGCACCTTTCGTTAGAGCGGCAGACACGAGGGGAAAAAGCAAAGCACAATCTTTTCTTCGTGTCTGAGAAAGCAGAAGCCACAATGTTCCACCAAAACTGGGCTTGGGGAACTGTTCCATGTTTAATTTCGTGCTGATCAGCCAGAACGTGAGTAAAAGGAGACCTTGGGAAAAGGGAAAAATCCTTATTTGATGTGTAAATATTTCTTTATTCACTCGCTGATTAATTAAATGTTTGGAATTTTATTTCCCCCCTAAAAAGCTTTATTTTTGTTATCTATTTGGGACAGATAATGTCATTATTCTATTTAGATCAGCCCAACTTTGGTCTCAAGCCTAGGCCAACAGGGCTGGTTTGTACCAATCCAAGTGGCATTTACATTCCTGGGATGGAAAGTCCTTTAGACAAGGAAATAATGAGTCCTAAAAACAAAGTTTCTGTAGGAAAAAGGGAAAGAGGGAGAGGGAGAGGGAGAGGAGAGGAGAGGACTCTTTATGTGTGGAGGTTTTGTGGGTTGGTTTTTGGGTTTTTTTTCTGTTTGTGTGTGGATGGGGATCTTGCCTCTCTTTGGGACCCTTCACCAAAAACCTTTAACCCAATAATCTTGGCTAATATTTGGAGGCTCTTTGCTCTCCCTTAAACACCAGGGAGCTTTATTTCCTCGTGAGCAGTTTTTCTCTTGGAGCTGTCTGAACATTAAACAGCAAGCCCCGACTCTGAGCAGTCAGTCCAGCAGCGAGTTCATTTGATCTGGCTAATTAAAGGAACAATTTAATAAGCTCACTCAGGACACGCTCAGAATGCAAGGATGCTGCAGTCTGTGGGGAGAAGAGTCCATCAAAGGAGTTCTGCACCAGGGAATGTGGCTTGGTTTGTTCTAACTCTGATGGCACGTTTCTGCCCTGGGTGCTGTGTGAGCTGACTCTTTCCTGTAAACCTTCCTTCAGACTGCTTTGGATGTCTTTCATTTAGCTGCTCGCTGCTGAAGTAGGGAAATATCCTGAGTTAGGAGCCTCTCCCGGCATTAAAAAGTGATTTTTGCTTTAATGCAGGGTGACCACTGATGGCAGAGGCAGCGGAATTCAGGCCCTAATTACAAGAATCCCATGCTGTGACAAGCAGTGGTTTTGCCTGCAAGCAGGTCCCTGGGAGAGCAGGAATGTTTCAGTCCTGGGAGGAGGAAGGGGCTGGCAGAGGATGGTGCTGAGACAGAGCTCAAGCTGATGAGCTGAATCCATAAACCAGCACAGCTGATTAGAGCTGAATCCATAAACCAGCACAGCTGATTAAAAGCAGACTTAAAGTCTTGATTTTTAATTTTCTTTTAATTTTGTAGAACTTGCTATGAGATGTTTCTGTTCAGCCATTATCATTTTAGTGCTTCTTTTTCCTAAGTGAAAGCAATTTTGAAATTTTGTTGGGATTTTTTTCTCTGCTTTCACATTTTCCTCATGTTTTCAGAAAGTTGATTTTTTTGTGGGAGTGCAATACTTTTTACTGTTTATCACAGAATCACAGAATGGTTTGGGTTGAAGAGACCTTAAAGCTCATTGTGTTGCACCCCATGAGCTGGGACACCTTCCACTATCCCAGGCTGCTCATAATTAGGGATTATTTACTTTTTTTTTTCCCCTAAAATAATTCTAAATACACTTTGATTTTGAGAAGTAGAATGGAAAAGAAAAAATAATGCACATGTCAGCCCTTACTGACAGGGAAGGGGCTGATCTCTTGTGTTTGTCCTTCTCAGTGCTTTGATGCTTCTTTCACAGGAGCTGACAATCATTTTATCTCCAGATGTTGACAGACCTTGAGTCCATCATGTGAAGTGGCCACCAAGCAGCTTTTTGCTGCTGTTACAAAACAAGATATGAATTTCTTCAGAACTGAAGAATAAACCTCAAAGAAAGACACAAAGCAACATCAGAAATGTTTTTTAGAACAGCACAGTCGTGCCCTACACATTAAAACTGGGCAGTTTAAAATCATTCCCCTTTGTGCCATGATTAACCAGCCCATCTAAAAAGCCACTCCTCCTGCTTGTAAGCCATTTTTATTTACTGGCAGGCCAAAACGAGATCTCCCTGGATCCTGCTCTTCTGCAGGCTGAGCAGTGGCAGCTCTCTCTCCACAGCAGAGGCTCTTATTGCTATTGCCCTGACAATAAACACCCTGCACTGTTTCTATTCTGTACAGTGTTGTTCTCCTAAACAGCTGCTGCTTAAAAACCAACATAAGTCAACTGTAGATGTTTCTCTGCCATCCCCACTCGTTTAGGAAACATTAGAGCTGCTGGAATGGCTCTGCCCTTTTGTTTTGCTCTCATTCAGAGAATTCAGGCTCCTGTGCCTTTTGCTGTGCAGCATCCCATCTGGTGACCCAGATTAGCTGCCCTTCTCCCAGCCTTATCTCTTTTCTACCTCACTGGGATAAAGCAGCCACCTTTGTTAAGGGCACTGTATCTGTCCTGCACCACGAGCAGGTTTTTGCTGCGAGCTGCAGGAACCTCCCAGGGTTAGCCACAATTTTTTTTTTTTTTTTTTTCCAAATGAAATCCTGGGGAATTTTCAGAATAATCATTTTCATCCCTGGAAGTGTCCAAGGCTGGGTTGGACAGGGTTTGGAGAAACCTGGAATAGTGGAAGATGTCCCTGCCCATGGCTGGGGGTGGAACAAAATGATCTTTAAGGTCTTTTCCAACCCAAGCCATTCTACAATTCTGTGATATTAAGGAATGGTTAGGCCTGGTAATTTGTGCCTGTCTCAGTGAGGTTGAGGGAGGGACAGCAATTATTTCCACCCTGTCACTGCAGCGTGGACACTCTATTTAATTCAGTAGATTCAAACCAAGCAGCCTTCAGCAGATATCTACCACCTCACTGCTGCAGCTCAGCCCTCACATCCAGCTTTGGCATTTAGATACCTCAGCTTGCTCATTTAGCCAAGGAAGTGGTCCCTCCATTCCAGGGGCTTCTAAACCTGTTCTTTTCCTTCCTTCCTTCCTTCCTTCCTTCCTTCCTTCCTTCCTTCCTTCCTTCCTTCCTTCCTTCCTTCCTTCCTTCTCCATTTCCAGCTCTTCTGTGTTTTTCTTCCCCTCAAGTTACATTTACATCTCTGACCCAGAGATCTCCCACTTGCAGCCCTCCTCAAGCATTCATTTTATTTATTCTGCCCTAGCCAGAGGTTGTGCTTGTTTCCTTCCAGGTTTGAATAATGGTCATGGATGATTAGCATGTTGCAGTCCCAATAATGAATTAATTATTGTGTTTTCCCTTTCACCTCCCAAACAATACTGCGAAGATATTTCTTTACAGGCAGACCTTTGCTGTAGTCTGGTTTTTGAGTGTTTGCTCAGTCATTCTTTGCCTTTCCACCCCCCAGAGTATCTGCTGGAATAAATGTTGGATGTGAGAGCAAAACCCTGCATGAATCTCAGGAAGATCCCTAAGGATACACAGGACTCTGACCTTGGACAGGTAAAATTTAGAGGAACCAATTTGGAGCTTGGATTTGACTTTGACATCTCTCTTAAAGGACTTTTCTCAGCCCAGGCCCCTGCTAAGATCACAGCATATTGTTAACTTGTTTTTTTCCAATATTTTGTGTCCTCTTGGAGAAAAACACCTTTTTTTTTTTTT
>VWYO01020700.1:10215-24880 GCA_013400275.1 Rhadina sibilatrix
TTTTTTTTTTTTTTCAGGGAAAAAAGAAAAAGTAACTGCAGGATTTAAAATGTTGATGATGAAAACTCCTGCAGCTGAATTGTTCCAGCCACAGGGTCACAGGGCACATGGAAGAAAGACTGAACAATGTGCTATTTTCATCAAATGGTGTTTTACTGACAGCTTCTGTGGAGAAAACCAAGCCTGAAGGAAGCTTTTCTGAGGCTGAGAACAGTTAATAAGGGATATAAAGCTGGCATTAAGTTCCCTGATAAATTGGCATGTTAAATATCCTTCCCTGCACTCTAAATTGGGTCCCACTGAGGGCCTCACTTGGCCTGCAAGACCTTGTGATTTCCCTCTAAAACAACTCTCTGGATTTCTCTTAACTCTTTTTCTTTATATTTCTGCCACTTCTTGTTTATCTGAATAAATAAATGCTTGGGGCAACCTGGGATAGTGGAAGGGGCAGCAGGGGGGTGGGATGATATAGTCTTTAAAATCCCTTCCAACCCAAACCCAGACCTTCAAACCTGGCTTTTTTTTTTTTTTTTTTTTTTTCTTTTTTTTTTTTTTTAAACCTAATTAGTTTTGTTCCTTTAGTTTTAACTTTTTAATGCTACAAATCAGAAGCTGCATGTCCTTTCCTATTTTGTCTTCCCTTTCTATTTCCCGTTTTTTCCCTCCTTCTTTTCCTTTTTCGTTTTGCCTTTAATATTGCTACTGATATTGGCATTCATTCAATTAACCCAAACTCAATTTGATCTCACTAGATTGATTTTTCTGTTAACTGAATGTAACACTGGGAAAATATTTGTAGAGCTAAAATAGATCTACGGGGACTTGCTGGAATATCCATACAATCTTCATGTAGTTCATCAGAACTGTCAGCTCTTCTTATCTAATTCTGACACTTACATGACCTCATTATTGAGAGATCTGAGCATTTCAGGCTTTTTTATTTATCTTGACAGCTTCTTTAAGAGATGGGGACATAATATTATCTCTCTTTTACAGTTGGCTGAAACCCATGAGATCAAGCCTGGATTTATTAATTTCTTTTCAGGAACGTTGAACCTGCTGTGTTTCTCTGACTCAGCTGTTTAGGGACCACAGGGCAATTAAGAAGCAGATTCTCAAAGGTAACTGGATTTTTAAAGGGTACAATAATGAAACACATTTTTGGAAATAAGTTTATAATCCTAGTGGCTTTAAAAAGCAGGTACTTTGGAAAAAGACGATTGGAAATGGATGATTTGGAAAATCATTTTGACTACTCAGATCTTAAAAAACTGCATAAAGAAGCAGTGCATATTCTTTTAGGAATCTGGTCCTAACTGATCTCCAGAGAACAATGTCTGCAATTACTTTAAAACTTCAACTTCTGCTCCATAAAAATTAAATAAAATTATGAGAACACCTGAAACTGTTATTAGGGTTGTTAGCCTGCTTCCAACAAATTTTAAAAAAAAGGGGCAACTCTCTCGACTTGCTCTCCTAAACTATTGTTTTGTGGAAAACACCAATGAGGTGACACATGGATGAGAAGGAAGATTTCATTACTATTTCTATTTTGAGAGTGGACACCAAACCCTTCTCTGTGCATGTTTCACCGACATGCAGCTGTGACTGTTCAGTCCTTGATAAAACAGAAACAGGGTTTACAGCAGTGCCTAAAGAGCTAGGTCTGTTTTGGGTTGCAATGCAGGATGTGACCAGGGGTGTGTATTCTATTACCAGCTGTTCAAACCAGCTGGGGCAGTGTTCTCTTTATCTCTTCCAGGACCCATCCTCCCTCCAGGGGGTATCTGCTGTTCATGGGCCATCCAGGCTCACTGCATGGCTGATACAATTCCATCAGCCCATGGGGAGATGCTCCACCCAGGGGGAGGAGCCCAGCATTCCCACCTGGATCAAAGCTGAGATTCAGAACACCAGGGCAGCCTGTGTGCACTGGATTGCCAGAGGGAGACCAGACCCATCTCACCAGCACTGGACCTTCAGAGGAAAACTCCACCCTCCTACAGGATCATTGCTCCAACAGAACCACATCTGTCACTGCAGGAGGACTTGATTGGGCTGCTCCCAACACCCTGACCAACAACAGGGTGTCAGGTTGTGTTCTGACTCTGTCAGTGGTTTTTTGTACTACTACATTTTCATTTTAATATTCCTATTAAACTGTTATTCCTATTCCCGTATCTTTTCCTGAGAGCCCCTTAATTTTAAAATTATAATAATTTGGAGGGAGAGAATGGATTTGTCATTTACATTCTCTGTTTCAAGGGATCCTCCTGCCTTCCTTAGCAGAAACCTGTCTTTCAAAACCAAGACATTGTCTCACCAAAACAGCGTTAACTATTTAAAGTTGCTTATTGCTGACCCTATCATGCTAAGCACACCTTTTTTCTCTAATGTCTCACCTCAATTAGTGTTTTTTAGCCTACAAATTCCTTTTTTTTTTCTTGCTGTGTGTTTGCAGTAGCTGCAGAGTGAAGTACAGATGAAGTTTGAATGCCTCCTGCAAATAGCTGGCATTCTGGGGTTAATGGTGGAGGTTTAATCGGCTCTTTTATTCCCAACAAGAAACTTTTCTACACACTACTCTTTTTCACTCTGTTATAAAAACTGCTTAGGGGGAACCTTATAATTTTGAGAAAATTGAGCCTCTGCAGCTGCTGGGGCTGACAGTGTCTGACAAATCCTTTTCCTCTGGGGTTGTGTCAATTATGTTGTTACAGAACATGCTGAGCCTGAACCATCCCGGGCTTTTTTTGCCTTTTTTTTTTTTTTTTTTTTTTTTCATTTCTTTATTATTTTTTTTTTTTCANTGACATGTCTCTAAGAGTTGTCATTTGCAATGATGGATGGAAAGGCTCCATTCAGGCAGCATTTTCTTTAGAAAGTTATGCTTTTTGGAGGAAGATCAGTGTTTAATTGCAGGTTGGAACTGTTGCAGCTTTTTCTCTTAAGTGACCTAATAATGGGGAAAATAGGCCTCCTAACATCTCTAACTCTTGGAGTTGCTGCATTAAATTAAAGTTTCAGAAAGCTACAATGCTTTTTTCCACTCTGAACAAACTTAATTCTTCTGGATTTTTTTCTCTCTTTTATTTTTAATTTATTTTATTTTTCTTAATAGTTTCTTTTTTTCTACCATACTTTTTGTGTTTTGCCATTTGGGTTTCTGTAGCTGATAGCATTCTGATTAAATGTATTCTGTGTGATATTCTGAGTGTTCTGTGTAAATGCACACGGCTTGATCCCATCAATACCTTTAATTTCATTTGGCTTCCCCTGGTTTTTGGGGAGAGTTGGAGGATGAGATCAAAAAATATCCATCGGTTTTTAAATCAAATGTCACTTTTTCAGCCTAACAAACTCTTTAGCACAGGGCAGATTCAATTTCCCATGCAGCTGAATTATTACATTTTTAACATGTTTTTGGCCATGCATTTGAATCAATTCCTGGATTTGTTCACATCAATTAGCACAAGCCATCAGTGATTTTCAAGAAGCAGTTTGGAGGATTTCCTGAAGGGAGGGAATGGATTTGTTCCCAATTTAGATACAGTACAGATGGGGCCACGGAGTCTGAGATGCAAGCAGCTCAACACAGACTCCAGAGACCTCAAGAGAAGAAAAGAAATTTTAGGATTGGTGATTTCAGACTGTCACAGGTGTCTCCACCAAGGCTGTTCATGTTGACTTCACAGTCCATGGGGAGAAAAGGGCACTTCTTTCACCCTTTGCTGACTTATTTTGAACTTCTACCGTAGGATGAGTGAAAACAAACCACATGTGAGAAGTTCTGTAGCTCAGAAAAGAGTTGGAAGGGACCCATCAGAGGTGCTGCAGTGGAGTCTCCCACTTCCCACCGAGGGTCTGGAGCTGTTTGTGTGACACAAATTACTGCCCAAAAGTTTGTTTCTCAACACCATTTGGGAAGTAAGGGGAACTTTGGGAATTGTGACTGTTCCTGGTGCTGCTTTCTGCTTGGAATTGAAACTGTGTGTTTTAGAAAGGTGTTTCCTCAAAAGCTGCTCCATTCAAAACAACAATCTGGATTTGGAAGAAGTAAGGACACCCACCTTTGTTAGAGGGATTTTCTGAGTCTCTGCTTTAAGTTCAGAACAGCCTAAGGTATTTTATACCTTCTGCAGCTCTGTTATAAAACATACACAACACTGGAGCCCAGGCCACCAGAGTGAAGACAATTCTTCAACAAAGCCTCAGGAAGCAAATAAAGATTCTTGCAAAATGTGCTGTTGTGGGATACAATCTTACACTGCAGTTATTTGTCAACTCTGCGTGCAATTGCGTTTTTCCTGTGCCCTTTTCTATTCACTGAGAACTATAATTTCCTTAGGTTGCTCCCTTTGAAATTCCTATTAAGTGCAGAAATATTAAATCCAAAATCCAATTTCTTGGCATCTTTTCTAACCATAATGTGAGAGCTCTGCAGCTTCTCATGATGCTTCCATTTGGACTATTTCTTGTCTACATCAGGTCTCTCTTCTTTGCTTTTTCACTTGGTTTATGACTCCATGATGGCATTTAAACCTTCTCAAAACATCAAAGGTGCTAAAAAAACCCACCTGCTCTTTGGTTTTTTGGTTTGGAAATGTTACAGTGGTTCCTGAGGTAACAAACAAACAAACAAACAAAAACACCAACAAAACCAAATGAAACAAAACAAAACAAACAAAAACCTAGAAAAAACCCAACAAACAAAACCCACAAAAACCCAAACAAACAAACAAAAACCAACAAAAATTAAAATAACACTACTAATAAAAAACCCAAACAAACAAACCAAAACAAAAAACACAATGATTTTCATGTATAGAATTTTTCCTCCTTGGTCCAAGGAAAAAAAAACCACAAAAATTAAGTGCTCCTACTCACAGTTACTATTTGGAATGCTGAAGCATGACAGATCGGTGAGAAAACTGAATTTCACATTCATCTAAAATTCTGTCAATCAAACAAAAAAGGCAAATACTTCTAAAAAAGCAACATTCTATGGTCCTGTTTCTGTGGATAAAGAAACTTCTATCATAAAAGTAACAGTCCAGGACTCTTGAGAAGTTCCATATGGTTTTTTTCTTGGCTTACAACAATTTTTCCTGTGACATTTGCCATGTTACCAACCTTGGTGAACCCGACTCAGTGTTTTCCTTCTGGTTTTAAACCTTCCTCATCAGGAAAGGTTTTTAACACCAAGACCACTTCAGCTCCTCCGTTACTTTACCACGGACACAACAAATTATCTGCATCACAAATTGTCCCAGGAATTTTATAAAGGTGTCCATCCTGCTGTGGAGTGGGAAACAAAGCTGGGAAGGTTTTATTAAGGCAGAATAAGATGGGCCTCTAACCACATAAACACACCCTTCTGATCTCTGGGGATACCCATAAAGGGAGGACATTTGGGCTGGATTATCCACTAAATCCCACAATCAGTGCTGCACATCCTCTCTCCTGATGCTCTTGCACAAGCATCTGTTGGAGTTCTGGAACACAAGACGAAGGAAGAGTTAAAAGAAACAAATTAAAAATGATTTTTTTCCCGCAGTCATATTTATTACAGCGTAGGTAAACAGATATTTCCCAATTAAATTATTAAAATTATTTTCCAATAATTTCCACAATCTTGCATCCACCAAAAAAACTGGACCCTGCAGGAGAAATAACTTCGTTTTACCCAATTTATCTGGCAATATTTGCAGATAATAAATGCAAGATTCAAACAACATAGTCACTGATGTGAGCCAGGAAACTGCGCATGACTTGAATGGGCCAAAAAGGGTCATTTCCAGGGAAAGTGGATAATTTATAGCCCACCTCTCTGGTGGGGGTAGTTTATAAATCTGTATTGGGAATCAGGTCATGGTAACCCTGTTTACCTCCTAGGATCCATCATACAAGATAATTTCAGATGTGGGTGAGGAAAGCTCTGTGTTTCTCCCAGTTTACTCCAAGCAGAGTTAGAATCAAGGTTCTCCCTTCCCCTTGAGAAATTTGTCCTGAGTAAATCCCAGTAAGTGTTCATTAACTACTTAATTCTTGCTGGCAACCTTAGTCTTTATGTTCTGGGCATTTTAGGATGTGGTCTTTGGAGATTTTACCGTGGTCTATAAAGGCCCATTATTTATAGATCTTGAGGGAAGCTCTCTGATGAAGTAAATTTGTTGCTGGTGAGATTCCTCTTGTTTGGCTCTAAGGATTTTTAAGATCAGCTGTTCCCCCTGGGAAACTCAGGGAAGGAAAGGAGCACTTCCAGGGTGGTTCATTGTGGCCTTTTGGATGCTTTGGTCAAGTGAATTGTGCCAGAAACTTCACTGGTGGGGCTGATTCAGTCAAAAATTAAATTTATTTGCATTTAGTCAAATGCTTTTACCTTTTAATTCTTCATATCCATGAAAAAAATGAAGGGAAATGATGATGCTGCTGTATCCATGTCCATGGACACATTGATTCAACCACCTCAGAATTCAGGGAACACAACTTCAGCTCCTTTCACTCAGAATTTGATTTTAGTTTTGCTTCCCAAGGGAATCTTATGATTATTAGGCGGGAAGTGATTCTCTAGGATGAGCTTTTGAAAAGAAAATCCAGCCTGCATCTTGAAGACCTTTTTTTTTTTTTTTTTTTTCTTTTTCTTTTGGGACTAATTTCATAGAATTCTGTCTTTACCAAAAGAGATATCTGGGAAGGGCAAGGGAGACCATGGTTATCTTACTCAGTAATTGCTTTTATAAAGCTGTGATGGAGATATTCTGAGTATTTATCTATGCATTAGTTTGGTGTGCTTTTGGACACCATAGGGAACAGCGTGGGTTTTTTTGTTTTTTTTTATTAACAGATTTTTATTTTGTTCAGTGCTTGAAGTGCCTCAGACTTGGGGCTGTCAGGGAGCTGATGTTGGTGGTTTTATAGTACAGAAATAGTGAATGAGCATTAGAACCCCCAAGTTACCACTGCTGGTATTTGTTTGGCTGATATTTGGTTGGTAGGAGACTTAGAGCCAGACCATGTGTAACCACAGACTGGCGTTTCTCTATTTAATTCTTAATTGTTTGCAAATTGACATGACCGTTTAGCCTGTTAATTGATTCCTTCCTACATCAGTTACTGCTTAAACCAATGTTTGTGTAGCAACACTGAGTCAGCCAGGCTTCATTTAGAGCTGAAATGTTTGTTTAATTGAAGGGTTTTGTTTTTTTAATATATATATTTTTTTAATATTTGTATTTGACATATTTTAAGAAATCATGAAGGCTCCATGTGGCCTATTCTCCATCTCTTATTTCGTGCACCTAACCTGTCTTAGAAAGGTTTCTCACTGAAGAGATGTTTCTTTAGAAAGCCAAAATAACACCCATAAGTGTGACAGATGGTGAGGTGGTGGAGTCCAGGGCACGTGGAAGACTCCTCGTGCTGCCCTGGGGGTGTCCAAGACCCCGTCTGGGACCCCAGCAAAGCACTGCCTTTGACCTTAGCCCATGGGAAAAACTTCCAGCACTCAGAGATGAGTTGAAAGCAATGAAGGTGGGAAAGAAATAGTAGTTTCATTTGTCACAGGATGAAAATTTGTAGGTTTGGGTTTTTAGTATGGAGATAGATGAGAGCAAGATGGAGAATTTGGGGCGGTGTCTCTTCTTCTTCTTCTTCTTCTTCTTCTTCTTCTTCTTCTTCTTCTTCTTCTTTTTCTTCTTCTTTCTTCTTTCCTCTTTCTTCTTCTTTCTTCTTCTTTCTTCTTCTTTCCTCTTTCTTCTTCTTTCTTCTTCTTTCTTCTTCTTTCTTCTTCTTCTCCATTTTCCACTGTGACGGTGGCACAGAGACATTGGTAGGATGGGTTTGACACAGAGGTTGTGTGTTTAGAACAGGTAGTGATTATTGGCACAAAATGGTAAACACAGCACATTTTAGGAGTTAATTGGGCGAGAAACTTTTAAGAACCTTGGGATCTTCTGTCCAGGTTTGTGGGTTTTTTGTTTTTTTTTTTTTTCCTCACCATGTTTCTGGCACGTTAAGCCAGGTTTTGGCAGTGCATAGAACTTGAAATAAGAAATAGAATAAACAGCTCTGAAGACTGAAGCTCTGAGTCTCTTTTATCTTTTCAACCCTGGTACTGGACTTTTGGAGGAAAAGGATCACCTCTAATCAGGGGCTCCTGAAAGGGAGTTTCCTGCAGTGAGGCAAACATCCATTCCTTAAGAACCTTTGGAAATATTGCTTGGAGTCAGACTGTGCTGATCCTTGTGGGTCCCTTCCAATCGCATTCTATGATCCCTATTTCTCAGGCAATGATTGGCCAATTAACTAATTAAAACCCCAAATTAATCCCTTTGAGTAGCAAGTAGATGTTGCGTGATCAAAGAAAAAGAATCTGATTGGCAATAATTTCGTGTTTTGGAAAAGAAAGACAAGGGGAGAGAGGATATAAGAGACTTATTATTCCTCATCAGGCTTGCAGCCTAATTTTACTGATCAGAGAAAGATGTTGCAAATCATCTGATTGCAGTTTCTGCCCTTAAATGAGTGCCAGGCGTTAGAAACTTAATAATAGCATGTCTCTGAGTACCTGGGACTAGAAAAATGTTCCCAGAAGTTATGACAAGAGCAATCTTAAGGAAAATGTGCATGGTTCCATCTGATAGGTTTTGTGCCTCATTGCTGATATCAAGAACAGAACAGGGGAATCTGAAAAACTTGACACGGCTGCTTATTCCTGCTGGCATTTCTGTGCTCTAATTCTTACAGGCAGCTAGGTTTAATGGTTGCAATTTCACTGCCCAGAGAAAAAAGGAAATCAGATGTCACAAAACAGCCCAGGGAATCCCTCCCTCTGCCTAAGGCAGAGTGCAAAATGCAAGCTGTAATTAACTCTGGCTCCCAGAAATGCTCAGAGCCTGAGGCAATAAAACACCTCATACCTGGGAGCTCCAATCAGTGATTATTTTCCTCTGTAATTGAAGTTTTGTTCCATGGCCACTCCGCTTACCTGCCTGTTGGAGGGAAAAGTGGTTTAAAAACCCCTCTGAGAGGGTGTCAGGACTCTGGGTCCTTTGGCCATGTGCTTGCAGTGAGTCAAATGAGCCATTTCCATTCTTCTGCACAAACAGCGTGGAGAAGAAAAACATCTTTGAGGGAGAAGCCACCTCCTGATTTCTCCCTGCTGCCCCGTGATGGAGCCAAACTTGGAAATTGCTCCACATTCAATCTGGATTGCACAGAGTGGTGCTGTCAGGGAACAGACAGCATCACTTCCTCAACAAGGAACCCCTCTCTCTTATGGGCTGTGGGAATGAAGCTGTGGGGCCAATTTAATCCTTGCAGAGCTCTGACTTTATCAGCCTACACGTTATTATCCCTTTCACTGCTGGCTAGATCGTGCATTATGGGCTTATCACTCCAGCAAGGACTTGGAGGAATTTTATTAAATCTTGGGCTGCTGCCAGGCTTCCCAAGAATTGGGAAAGCTGGGAAGCCACAGCCAGGTTGGGATTTCAGCTTCCCTTCCTTCTGCAGGTGTAAAGGCAGGCTCTGAGGTGGCTGAAGACACTGCCCTTGTCCAGTGGTTCCAGATGTCTCCTTTTTCTTAGGGATTGGATTCCAGTCTTGCAGCAGGGATTGGATTCCCATTTGAAATACAGCTTCTAATCCCCACATTTTGATCCCAGAAAATTGTTCTCTGTTAGCAGCAACTTGTTGAATGCTGAGACCTTAAGCTGTGCAGCTCTCTTGGTGCTGGTTTCCATCAGCTTTTCCTGGTGGGACACATCTGCTTTAGCTGTTCTTGTTGGCCTTGCCCCCGCTTGCCTCTATTTGCTGCCATTTCCATTTTCTGCTCTACACCTCTTAGATCAACCCCTTCTGTGGCTGTCATGGCACTCCAAATTCAGAAACTTTGCTAATTATTAATATTTAAGGTAATAAAGGAAGATTTAAACCGCCTCTCACCTCAAAGGAAACGCTTAAACCATTCCTTCCTGACCTATGTCTCTTGAAAAAAAGATTCTTGCATGAATACATCTGCTTTTATTCTATATTTTGTAAGCTTTGAATCTAACCCTCGTCACAGAGTCATTTAGGCCCAAGATCAAGTCCAGCTTTTGACTGATCCCCGCTTTGTCCCCCAGCACTGAGTGCCACGTCATCAGTTCTTGAACACCTCCAGGGATGGGGACTCCACCACCTCCCTGGCAGCTCAATCCATGGTTTAGCAACCTCTCTCCATGAAGAAATTCCTCCTGAGGTAAAAATTCCTCCCAATTTCTGGCTATTATGTCCCTATGCCTTACAAGGCACCAGCCAATTGTCACCTCATGCACCTGTAGATGATGATAACAACTTTGAATTTCTAAATGTTACTGTGAGAAGCTCATTTTAACAGAAATACCTCTCAAAACCCTGAGAGAATTTTACTTCTGGTCAATGTTTTCCCTTCACTTGGATCTCATTCATTGCACCAGATAAGAGAATTCTCCCCTTTATAACCTCCCCACTTGTGAAGCCCCATCCTTTGTGTGAATTATGTCCACAGTTCAGTGCTATTTTAAAACAGCTTCTTGGAACTGAAGCATGGAGCAAAAATTGTTACAGATGGACTGTTACTTTATTAAAAAAAGTTGGTTTAGCAGTCTGATTAAGGGTTTGTTTTTGTTTTTGTTTTGTTTTTTTTTAAATAACCTTTTAACACTGGATCACACAATTTCAGTTGATTTTGCAGAGGTTCAATGGGTTTTTGGGTGTGTGGGACCCAAATTAGGCAGAGCAAAGGTGAATGGTGCAGGTGAAGACTGCTGCTCTGAAACCCCCTGTGGAGACGAGGGTTTAATGTTGCATGAAATTGATCCAAAATGCTGTTATTTCAACAGAAAAAAAAAACCAAACAAACCAAACCAAAAAACCACAAACAACAACAACAACAACAACAACAACAAAAAAAACAAAAGCCAAACAAACAAAAAAACAAACAAACAAAAACCTGATACTTTTGCATGTCCAGATGGACAGAATATATCCCTTCTACTGGAATATTCTTTTATTCCCTATTTGGTCACCTTTCCAAACAGGAATTTCAGTTCCCTGCTGGTATAAATCAACAACCACTCCCCCAAACACACTCCAGACACGTCATCTAAGGACACAACTTTTCCTCTGAGCTTTTTCATTTCAATTCCTACCTCACACCAATCTAAACAAGCAACAGTCTATCAGTGTTGATGCTTTTGTGCCTGATTTATAACATTGTGCCACCAAAACCCAACTGGAAACCCATAACACTTGTAATTAATAATTTGGACAAGCAGTCATCAATGTAACCTACTCCTGTGCATTTTACTTGGAGAAACAGATCAGCAGCGAGTTAATCTTGTATTTCCTCGAGATAAAAAATGACTGCAAGCTCTTTGCTGGGTGCTCACGGCACTGGAGGGCTCTGCAGCATTTCTGCACATTCCTGAACGCTGCTTTTATTCAGATTTTTCCACGCTTTGCAATCCACAGTAGTTCATGTGAAATGTCACCAAGCTGAGTAATTCAAAGGTGTAACTCCAGCTTGCTTGGCACTGACCTTTCGGCCGCACTCTCCTGTTTTTATCATCCTCTCTGAGACAACAGAGACATCTGAAAGGTTTGAGGAGCAAAATGAGATTTGAGCAAGACAAATACAGCAAGGCAAGGAATTGTGTTTGGACTTTGTTCTTCAGCCTCGATAAACTTTTTTTGTCAGACGAGCTCCATCCAAGCCATGGAGGCACCAAATCCCTCTTTCTCCTCAAGAAATTGCACTGGGTGCTTCATTGCCCTTCCTTGAAGGACAGAAGCTTCCAAGCCCTATTTCTGAGCCGCTGTTGGAACAACTGCTGTGGGTTTGCTCTGGCAATTCCTCTTCCCAATTCCCAGCTGGAATTTTTGTTATTGCTGTAATCCTTTTCAGCAGCAGCCAAAGCACTTTTGATTTACTCCTTGCCCTGCTCTCGTGGACAGTGGGAAGCTGCCAACGGTTGTTCTTGAGAGTCTTTTCATGGCATGGTATTTCATAAATTACATTAAAAATGCCAATTTTCTAATGTTTATGCAAAAATTGTTGTCTACTGTAGCAAGAGAGAAGCACTGGACAGTTCTAAGCCTCCCAGATACTTTGTCTGATTCAAAAATTTCACATTTATTTAGAATTCTGTCTCCAGGTGAATCTCCCAGTGTTTGCACCACCCCTTCCTGAGTATGAGGGGTTTCCAAAGCTCCTTCTCCCTCTGTTTCATCTGTTTCTTATGCATAAAGCACACATAAAACAGATCTTTCAAAACTAGAACTGTTTTTATTTTATTTTATTTTATTTTATTTTATTTTATTTTATTTGATATTTTATTTTATTTTATTTTATATTTTATTTTATTTTATTTTATTTTATTTTATTTTATTTTATTTTATTTTATTTTATTTTATTTTATTTTATTTTATTTTTCCAGTGCACTCAGCCTAGCTTAGGTGCTTACACCTCAACCAGTGGCAGAAATTATCAAGAATAGAAAAGATAAAAGCTCAAGGCCTTTTTGTGTTTCCAGACAGACAGATTTAGGACGTGCTCCTGTTACTTCTGATGGCTGCAGGGTTTTCTGCAAAGCAGGTTGTGTTTGGTTCTGGAAAAGAAAAAAGAATTTGATTTCCACAAACGCAGGGGAACCCAAATAACCTGATCAGGTAAAGGAGCCTCAGCTGCTCCCAAGGCTGTGCCAGGAGAACCCTGACCCTAAATAAATAAAGGCATTATAAAGGCTCAATAAAGACCTTAAATACATAAAATTTGGAACCTTGATTTGGGAGTGAAACATCACCATGAGGTAATGGGAGAGGAGTCTGTACCTTATAATAGTAAGGCAGCATGAAGTTTTAAACTGGATTAGAATATTAGTTTTGAGAATGCAAATACTGGAGGTAGAAATGTAAATAAATCCTTAACATATTCTATTATGCTTCTTCTGTGCCACCTGGAACTTCTTTTCCTTCTTTCTTGAGGAGACACTCATAAAATAAATGTTTCAATAAACAGCAAAAGGTCACTTCATAATTATTATGAACATTTTCATTAAAATGCCCCCATCTCAACAGCTCTGCTGTGATTGCTCCAAAATGAATTATCTTTTCTAAATTAGTTCTGCCAAAAGCTAGATATACTCCTATAAAAATCAGAATGAAAATTGGCCCTTGGACAGGATTTTATTATGGTTTGAATACTGTTGTGATGAGTAATTTTGGGACAATGTGTCCCTTTTGGATCTGCAATACAATTCTAAAAGCAGGTTGTGCTAACAAAAGTAAGCAACTGGCAGCCCAGGGAAGAATTCCCTCAAATCCACCCCTTAATTCTGTGTATTGCTGGTCTGCATTAATTGAGACTTTACTAAGAGAGGGGAAAGAAAAGCCACACAAGTGACAAACTCCCAGGTAAGAGTATTTCTGTACAATGCAGCAAAATCCAGATGCTGCAGAAAGCAAGAGGCAATAAATCTCCAAATCCTGTGGGAACTAGAGACCAGGAATCGGGATGAGAGCCCTGTTATTATTGTTATTATTGTTATTGTTGCTTTCTTTAGCAGTAAGATCACAGGCATTTACAACTCGAGCTAGAGAAAACATTTACAGGTTTAAGTGCAGTAAATGTGGTTTATTCCCTGTGTTTCAGGAGTAATTTTCCTTTGCACATGCACTCTTTTGAAATGTCTGCTGTATAAATTGCATCTATTTATTGCCATGAGGTGAACAATGGAGTTACCAGGTTGTGAGTGGAGATAAAACCTTGTCTAGACATTCCCAAACTGTATTTCCATTACTGAATTCAGCAAATGACAAGAGAATTTGACTCCATTGGGTTAAAAGGTAATGTCTGAGTTGAGCAAGTCTGGGACCATCAAAAGACCCTAAATAAACAAAGAATGCAACTTCTTTGGTATTTCAGTGGGACCTGGAGAGGCTGAAATTCCCAGAAGTTATAAATGAGCAAATTTGTGGTCCCCACATCTTCACCAACCATTGGAATCATCTGAGTTTTTTTTATTTAATGTTGAGAAATGTGCTAACAGTGCTGCCTTTGCCTGCACAATTATCCACTAAACCATGGGTATTTGTGTCGAGGAAATTCTCTCCCTGGTTTATTTCTTTAAAGCTGTAGATGGTGAGGGTTCTGTCTACATCCTAAAATAAAGGAAGATAAACTGGCTGGCAGTTCAACTCTATTAGATATCCATGTAGGCAGGTAAATTTTGAGGCCTGGGAGTCTTTGGTTTTTAAAAGTGGTTTTCCAGCTCTGGAGCTGCAAAAGAGTGGAATTGTTAAAACAGAGTATGTTTGATAGCAATATTCAATTACCTTGGACATGAACCCTTCGTATTCTACAGTTTCATGCACATTACAGGTTCTTGTTTGCTTTGATTACAGAATCCACGGGTTAAAATACCAAAGTTTGATAAGCATGGAATTATATAGAGTTCTGTCTTGGTTTGGAAAGACAGGTATCTGCCAGGCAAAGCTGGAGTTTCCCTTAGAATGGAGAATGTAAACCCCTCACCCCCTGCCAAATTATAATTTTGCAATCAAGGGCTTTCAGGCAAAGATTTGGGAATAGGAATAACAGTTCTTTACTAGGAATATTAACAATACAAATGTAGTAGAAAAA